>PVLA01007475.1:0-104443 GCA_004027455.1 Hydrochoerus hydrochaeris | reverse complement strand
TTCTGGGATCCTGACTATTATATGTCTGGGTGTAGATGTATTTTGGTTGTAGCTGGCTGGAGTTCTGTATGTCTCATTTATCTGAACATCATTTCCTATGCTTGGAAAATTTTCCTTCATTATTTCTGTGAATAGCCTTTTTATTTCATTTGTATTTGTCCCTGCTTCTTGTTCACGTTTTTTATTCTTAAGTTATAAATCTTCTTGTCGTCTTCTAGCCTTTGTATCATTATTTCCTGGTTCCATGTATTTTTAAGAGATCCTTCCTTTCATGATCATACATTGCAAACCTATCTTTAAGTTTTAAAAGTCTGTCTTTAGTTTCTTTTAAGAAGTTTTGCCAGCTTTTAATGGAGTTTTTAATTTCCTGATATTCTCTTTGGATCTGTTTCATGTATTCTAGATTTTGTTTATATTCTTCATCAGAGGCTTCTCTCCTTTCTCTGGGTTCCTCCATTCTTCCATTTGTGTCTTCTTCAGGAGTACCCAGCGTTTCTTTTACTAATCTTCTTATATCTTGCTTCACCTGAGTTAGAATTTCAGATTTAAATTCATCAATGAGGTCACGGAAGTATTTATTTCTGATGAGGCCATGTTTGATACTGCATGTCTGCTGCCCTCAATCTTCTCTGTACTTACCCCTCCTGGGCTTATTTTCCCTGGGTCGGTGGTTGAAGGCCTTTTGCTGTTTTTCTGTCTTGCCATGCTTCTGGTTTCCCTTAGACATGTGAATGGTGGAGGTGTCCGGACCTTTATGTACTGCCTTAAGTCACTCTGCAGCTTACTGGCTAGGGCAGTGCTGCCCTCTCCTGTCTGCTGTTGATCTGTGAGGTGCATGCAGGGGTGTCGGTGTGAGCTGGCCCTTCCACTCTCAACCAGTGAGTGACTTCAGCAAGTTAGCGTGTGCCCTGCGGATGTCAGGTTCGGGACAGCCTGGTCCCTGGCTTTTGGGTCCTGATCAGAGGCATGGCCCAGCCCAAGCAGATCCCACCAATCCACTTTGGGCCAGGGGCCACGGACTGCAGCCACCTCAGCCATTGATTCAAGCCTGACTTGCCCAAATCCAATATATTGTCCTGCCGCTGATCTTACTCTGGAGAATCCAGTTCCCAGCACTCACCCAAGTCCGCTCATCTCTGCTTGCTATCTCAACTCCCCGTTGCACCTCCTCCTGCCAAGGGTCTCGAGCTCAGCAATCCTCCACTCTCAGCCAGGCTGCAACCCCAGCTCAATCGTGAGTCACCGGACTCCAAGATGTGCCCAGCACAGCTACCAGAGTGTGCCCAGCTCCAGCCCTCCATTCACACTGCTGCTGCTGCTGCTTCCTCCTCCTCCTCCCCCCACCCCTCCTCCTCCTCCTCCTCCCCCTCCTCCTCCCCCTCTTTCCTTAGTTTCTTCCTGGATCGTGAGAATTCCTCTCCTTTCTTCCGGTCCTCTCCATGGTGTCAGATTCCAGCATTTGAGTTGTTTTGCTCAGAGAGGCTTTCTGTTGTGCTACATCTCAATTGGCCATCTTGGATCTCTCCTTTGTAGATATTTCTTATCAAGTTAAAGAAGTTTTTCTCTATTCCTGCTTTACTGCTGTTTAATTATGAATGGATACTGAATTTTTTCTGATACTTTTTATGAATCTGTTTATGTGACCATAAATTTTTCCTGTTTTTTGGATTACATTAATCAATTTTCACATGTTGACCCTGTTTATATACTTGGATTAAATCTTACTTGGTTGTGGTATATAATTTGATTTGCTAATATTTTTGAGGACGTTTGCATCTGTGTTCATGTAAGATAATGGTTTATAGCATTCTTTATTTCTTTTCTTTGCTTCCTTTGATGTATTTTTTCTATTTTCATAAAGTAGAAGCTAGGATTATTTCTTCTTTAAATATTTACTTACTTTGCAGTACTGTAGATTGAACTCAGGGAGTACTAAGCTATATCCCCCTTTTTTTTTGTTTAATTTTGAGATAGGGTCTTCTATCTTGTTGAGGCCTTATACTGTGCTTCTGATTCTCTTGCCTAAGTCTCTTGAGTAGCTAGATTACAAATTTTCTTTTTCAGTATAAGCATTCAGTGCTGTATATTTTACTCTTAAGTGTTGTTTTGCTGTATCCCACAAAATTTGGTTTTATTTTCATTTTAATTCATTTTAAAATATTCTCCAAATTTGGGATTTTCCTATTATCTTTCTGTCCTTCTTTTACAGATTTCTAGTTTTAATTCCATTGTAGTCTTAAAGCTTACTTTGTATGATATCTATTTTTGGTGGTGCAAGGGTTCGAGTCCAGGTGTCACACTTGCAAATTGAGGGAGGAGTGATTTATTTTGTTCAGTTTGTAGAGGTTTTAGTACATAGTCATAGTCCTGACTCCAAGTCAGGGTGTCATGACAGAGAATTGCTCATGGCATGGCAGATGGGAAGCAGAGAGAAAGATCAAAAGAGGGAGGGAGATACACCCTCCCAGGCCATGCTCCCAGTGAACTGCCTCCTCAACTAGGCTTTACCTCCTAATGTCATATTTAGCTATAAATTATCAGTGGACTAATTCACTCATGAGTATCATTCCCCCATGATCTAGTCACCACTGAGAAACCTACCTATGAGCACATGAGGCTTTGGGGGACATTTAGATATAAACCATAACACCAGGGCTTATGAGAATGCTAGGCACACATTGTACCATTGAGATACAACCCTTGCCCTGAAATCTATCTTTTTAAATTTAAGTTGTATTTTATGACTGAGAATGTGGTTGCACTTGGTGAATAGCTCTTCATGAACTTGAAAAGAATGTCCATTCTGCTGTGTTGCAGATTGAAACATTCTATAAGGTGGTATTATGAGGTCTATAATATCGTTAATTTCTTTTCTTTTATCAATTATTGTATTAGTGAATACATATATTTCTTCCTGCAGGTCTATCAGTTTTTACTTCATGAACTTGACACTGTCATTAGGTACATACATGTAAAGTGCACCTTTTTGTGCAATTAACCTTGTTATTATATGATGCCATTCTTTATTGCTGACAGTTTTTCTTGCTTTAAAGTCAGGTGTGTCTGAAATTAATACAGCTATTCCAAATTTCTTTTCTTTTTTTTTTTTTTCCGGTCTTTTTGAGGCAAGGTTTCACTAAGCAGTTCAGGCTGGCCTTGAATTCACTTTGTAACCCAGGCTGGACTCCAACTTGCAGCAATCCTCCAGTCTCAGCCTCCCAAGTGCTAGGATTGCAGGTGTGTGCCATCACGCCCAACTATTTCACTCTCTTGTGATTAGTTTTTACCATGGCATAGATTTCTCCACTCCTTTTTCATTTATCCTCATCTTTATTTAGGACCAGATACTTTTGGACAACATATAATTGAGTCTAGTCTTTTTATCTACTCTTAACACTCTCTGTATTTTAATTGGTATATTTAGACTACTTGATATTTAAAATAATTACTGATATAGTTGAATTAATATTACGCTATTTGTGATAGTTATTCATTCATTGCTTTTTTCTTTTTATTACTCAGTTTCCATCTTTCATTTTTAATTAAGCATTTTATGTGATTTCATTTTCTCTTCTGTTTATTATATATACTTATCAAAAGTTTTTTGGAGGACTGAGAATATGGCTCTGTGATGAAAGACTTGCCTAGCATTCATAAGGCCTGGAGTTTGTTCTCCAGAACCACCAAAAAATATTTTTTTAGTGGTTTGCAATTATATATTTACAACTATGCCAAGTTCAATTTTGAAATAATACTGTACTGTGTTAGGAGTATGTACAGTACTGAGTAACAGAATATTTTCTGTTCCTATTGCTCATAAGATTACTGTCATTTGTTTCATTTTCCCATAATCTACAATCACCAAATGTATTGTAGCTGAGCATTCCAATCTGAAAATCTGAAATCCAAATGGTCCTATTTGAAGCTCTTTGAGTGCCCCCACGATGCTGCCAGTGGACAGTTTCCTGCCTGATCTGTGTAATTCATCACAGTAAAAAACACTGATTACTAAAAGTACTATATAAAATACCTTCAGGTTATATATATAAGGTGTGGACTTGGGTGGTTTTCCGCTTCAAGATATCTCATTATGTGTAAATATATATTCCAAAAACTGAAAAAAATCCAACGTGTGAAACAAGTATTTCTTGTAGTCCCAGAAATTCCAGGGAAGGGATAATCAACCTGTATTAGTATTTTGAACAAATTACTATCTGATAGATCAATTCAGATGGTAATAGTTTTTCTTATTCAATTCAGAATAAGAAAAACAAGATTTAATTTATTTTCTGTATTCCTCCTTTATTTATGTAATCTAAGTTTTTTTTTTTTTAACCTGTGTAATTTTCCTTGTCTTCATATAACTTCTTTCAACATTTCTTACAGGGAAAGTCAGATAATTTTATTTCTCTCAAGTTTTGTTTGAGAATGTGTTTATTTCTTTTAGGGGATAATTTTGCTGGGTTCCCAATTCTAGTTTGGTATTTTTCTCTTTGAACACTTTTAAATATTTCACTTCATTTTTTTTTTTGATTGTGTGATTTTAGAGGAGAAAATGTGATGTAATTAACATTTGTTGTTTTTCTCTTCTTTCTCTGTATCTAATTTTCGGCAGTTTTAATATCATATACCAGTGTGTTAAGTATTTTAGTATTTATCCTGCTTGGTGTTCTCTGAGGTTTCTATTTCCTTGTCTGTTATTGAAGACAGTTTTTACTAGTATAATATTGTTGATTTGTAGCATTTTTCTTTTCAGTTTTGAAGTTTCTATTTCTCTACTCTTATTATACATCTACTTTTCCTTTTTGCTCACTTTTTCCACCAGGGCTCTAGTGTATTTGCCTTAGTTACTTAAAATTTCTGGTAATAGTTCTAAAATCTCTGCCATAGCCAAGTTTGTGTTTGAGGAAGGCAGACTTCCTTTTCTCCTTTCCTCTCTTTCTTTCTTTCTTTCTTTCTTTCTTTCTTTCTTTCTTTCTTTCTTTCTTTCTTTCTGTGTGTGTGTTTGGCTTTAATAATGCCTTGAATTTTTTGTTGATTGACCGATATAATGTGACGTTTTATGTTTATCTAAGAGCTAAGCTGTGTTTATTATTTGTTGTAGCTGTGGTATCAGAGGCTAAAATTTCTTTAATGTCCTTGTTTTTGTCTGTCCCATTGCCTGTAGATTTTTTGTCAAGAATCTTTAAATGGGGCCTGAGATTTGCAATTCTTTAATTTCAAAAGCCTTATATGATACAGGAATTAAATTAATGTGATGGTAATGGAAGAGAAGGATGAAGGAAAGTTCTCTAGTCCTGTCATTAGATCTCAGTCTTTGTGTGAGCCTGAGCTGGATGTTTCTACCTTTATGTCATTGAATAGGCGGGGAGTTATGTATTTCCCTCCTCCTAGGTTGGATATTTGCATCCCCCTAGGTTGGTCAGGTATTGTAAAACTCTAGTAGGCTGGCTATGTAAAATCCCAGTTGGTTAGGTTCTGATAAAGTACTTTCTTTTTTTAGGAAGGCCTTTTAGGAAAAATAGTACTGTGGGCATATTTTAGAATGCTTCCTTTTCTCCTTCCACTGCTGGATATGAGGGAATTTTTGTGACTTTCACAGTGAGAACCTGATTAGCAATCCTGGACGCAGAACTCAAAAAATTGTGGGGACCCTTCTGAGATTAGGTTTCCGCCCAGTTTTTTGTTTTTTTCCCTTCCTTATGTCTCTGTGACACTTTATCAGTCTTCTGGGCAGTACCAAGGTGGGAAGGGCATCTTTGAGAAGATGGCTGACTAAGAAGAGTCTTCATCATTTTTGCTATGAAATGTAGAATTTTTTTCTCAACTAATATTGTAGCAACAATAATGATAGAATTAAAATATATTCTAAAGTACCTAGAATTGTGTTTTTGTTTTTACATACAAAAAGCAGTTTTAAAAAATATTTCTTAGGACTTAAAAATTTTTATTGGTACATTTTAGATACACATAATGATAACATTCATCCTAGGAAATTTGTACTTACATGTGGCATATCTTCTTTTATTTTTCCCATTTCCTTCCCTGCCCTTCAACCCCTTTCCCCATGCTTATTTACAAAGCACAGTTTGTACTTTGTCATTCTTTTATTTTTCTTGTCCTTTCTCTCCTTTCTCCTCTTTTCTCCATTTTCTCCTTTTCATTTGAACATTTTATACCCATTTCCTAATATCCATTAAACATTTTTGGTCCTTATGTATACTTCTATTTCTCACACCAGAGAAACAATATGGTATTTAAACATGAGTATGGTCTTAAGGTGTATCCATTTAGTTAGAACTGTCTCAAGATTAGCTTATCCTTTATGGTAGAGTAGTACTTCATTGTATAAAAAATCTGGATCTTCTTTATCCATTCATCAGTTGACCGTTTGGACAGTTTCTAAGACTTAGCTATTAAAAACTGTGCCACTTTAAACATGGGAATGTGTGTATCACTGTGGTATGATGTTTTTAATTTTTTCAGGAAGATACCAAGAATGGAAATACCTGAGTTGAGTGGAACTTCTTTTTGTTGTTGTTGTTGTTTTGTTTGTTTTTTGAGCCTATGTAGCCCAGGCTGTCCTCTAACTTGTAGTGATCATCCTGCCTGTACCTCCCAAAGTGCTGGGATTACAGCACACCTGGCCTAGTTTTAGTTTTTTGAGGACTCGCTATCCTAGTTGCTACAGTAGTTGTACCAGTCTATACTCCTACCAACATTGGAGAAGGGCGTCTTTATTTTATTTTATTTTATTTTAAGAAAAATGAAACAAAATTTCCAAACAAAATACAGTTAGTACATTGTATATTGTTATCTTCCAAGTAATTATTCAGAGTATAAGATAAAGGCATGAAAAACTGTCCAAATGGTATTAGTATACAACTTTTTTTTAATGAACAAAGAGAAACTAGTAGTATAACTATCTTAACTGTCTTTCATACATGTTCCTTTTCCCTTCATTTTTTTCTCCTTTCCCTCACCCAGGTTCCTCTTTTCTTTGGAAGAATTTCTTCCCATTTTACAATATCTGTTACACATTTTGGACCTTATTTAACTGTTTCAGGTTGTCACACCATGGGGACATTACAGTGTTTGCACATGTATTGCAGTTAACAGTAACAATAGTCGCAAGCATAGGCTGGGTACTGACAAACTGTGGTAACTATTAGCTTAATATCTTTAAACATAAGAGCAATTTCTACAGTTATATAACAAAATCCAACTTATACCAGGAATTTATTTGCAATGATTTTTCACTTATGGTGATTTTACCCTGTTGTGTGTGTGGGGTTAACAGGGATAGGGGACAGGATAGCAAGATGAATGAGGTCAGATATAGTAGGAACAAGACTGAGGGGCAGGGAAGAAGTCAAGATGGCTGATCAGTGAGCAACAAAATACAAAGCGTCCCAGGAGAAACAACTCATATGCCAGAATAAAACATTCTGGAGCGATCCAGACAGAGGGTGATGGATCCTCTTGACACAGGAAGAAATTAAAATGTAAAAAAGCTTGTCAAACACGTTGGGACTACGACTGGAACAGCTAAAAATTACGGGACACAGCGTTTTGGCTGCGACCCACCAAGTTTGCGCTGGCCTGAATTTACGCTAGCTTGAATCTGCGCCAGCCAACAGAGCTGCCCAAACTCTTTCCTGCCGCCACTCAAGGAGCCACAGTAGTGCTGAAGTCGGGGGTTGGTGAGCCCAACGAACAGTGGAGCTGGCGAAGGGACCTTCATTAATCCATGGTCAGTGCTGGGAATGAGGACCCCCCCCCCCCCCGACGAGGAAGGGCGCGACCAAATGGGTGACATGTTGGAATCTGGCAGGAGGAGCCTGAACTGGGAGCGACAGTGACTTCAGTTGGTTGTTCCCTCCCCAGAGCAGATTCATGGGATTTGCTTGGACTAGGCTGTGCCCCTGGCCGGGACCCAATGAGCCATCCCAAATCGATTCCCTGTGCCTAACATGCACTAACCTGGTGAAGGTCCCTAAAGTTTGGCTGGCCTGGTGGGGAGGGGCTGGAATATGTAGCCACTGCTTACATCTCAGTTACAAGAGCAATCAGGAGAGAGCGGAGGTCCCTTGCCAGCGTGCTTCGGAGGAACTGTGGCCAATAGGGAAGGGGGCTGGGACCTGCACTGTACACCTGTGTGGAGGAAGCCGGGACCATGACAGGAGAGAGAGGCAAGAGGAGGCCCCCAGCTCAGAACCTTGAGAGCACTGATCCAGGAGAGGGAAAAACAAGGGAGACTGAGGGCAGCAAACACGCAACATCAGACATGGCTTCAGTGGACATTAAGAGATATCTTCGGGACCTTGTAGACGAGCTCAAAACTGAAATATTAAATCAGGTAAAGCAAGATATGAGTAGAGTAATGAAAGAAATGCTCTCAGGAAGCATCTCTCAGGATGATACAGACGGAAGAAGGGATGAACACAAAAAAAGGAGAGAAACATTCCATAAAGAATATAAAGAAAATATAGAATACATGAAGCAGATACAAAGAGACTACCAGGAAATTAAAAACTCCATTGAAAGCTGGCAAAACTCCTTAAAAGAAACTAAAGATAGACTATCAAAACTTGAAAACAAGTTTGCAATGTGTGATCATGAAAGGAAAGATCTCTTAAAAATAACAAGGAAACAGGCAGTAATAATACAAAGGCCAGAAGATAACAAGAGAATCTACAATTTAAGAAATGTGAACAAAGAAGCAGGAATACATACAGGCCAATTACAAAGGCTATTCATGGAAATAATTAAGGAAAACTTCCCAAGCATGGGAAAAGAAAATGACATTCAGTTATGTGAGGCATACAGAACTCCAACCACCTACAACCAGAGCTACACCCAGACATATAATAATCAAGATGCCAGAAATTCAATATAAAAACAGAACATTAAAAGCCATCAGAGAAAAGAAACAGATTATCTATAAAGGTAATCCCATCAGGCTGACTTCTCGACACAGACCATCAGATCAAGAAGACCATGGAGTGAAGTGTTACAAGCCCTGAAAGAAAATAACCTCCAGCCCAGATTGATGTACCCTACAAAACTGTCTCTAGAAATTAATGGAGAAACAAGATGTTTCCATGACAAAGAGGAACTGGGGGAGTTTGTGACCACCAATCCAACCCTACAGAGAATACTGAAGGACATTCTAGAGAGAGAGAAAAAAATACCAGGATTTTAGGAACAGTGGCAGAAAGGCCTCAGTGAGTAGGGCAGGCAGTAGAATGAAGGAGAAAAGTAGACAAAGAAAGGCAGAAAAATAGCATAGCAGAAATGAACCAGCCTTGATACACTATATTGTTAATAGTGCACCAGGATTTAAAACCCACCATTACTCACACTACTCTGGCTTACATGTATTATATTGCGTTCCAGTCATTCTACCTGTACTAGATTTGAGGGCACAGGGAGCAATCCCAAAAATAACAGGATATAGTATGGTAATCATCCTTAATTTCCTATTAACTTAATCTAAAGCTCTGTAAAACCTACACTGTTTTACTATGAATGATGGTAATTGAATCTGGCTTGTTAGATTGCTGTTTTGTATTGACAGATTTTATTCAATGCTGTTATGACTGATAGTATCAACTCTGAGAGTATAGGCAACTGCACTTAAGATGACAAGATTCACTAGAATGTCCACTCTGGTTTGATTATTACCTGCCTTTGAAGTTTTATACTGTCTACAATGTTTTATTTTTACTAATATTGTTATGTACTGCTATATTCAATTATGCCTGATGATATAGACAATTCTATTGAAGATAATAAGAAACAACACAGTAATCATTGTAGATTACCTTGTACTGTGGTTTTATATGACTTTTTGGTTTCATGTTTTTATAGGAATTTGTTTTGTTTTGTCTTGTTAAGTTTTGTTTTTCCCTCTAATACAGAAAAGATAGAAATACATGTAGAGACTCATGCATGCGTAGCTGTTTACACTCACTGTTTGACCATCTACTTTTTATGCTTTAATTTTGTAACTTTCTAAGATGACAATACATAATTTATCAACTATTGATTTCTCACTGTTTATCTTTTTTTTTTTTTGAAATTCTGTATTATCTCTACCCTTTACATGCTTTTGTTTCTCTTTAAATAAAAAAAAAAAGACTGAGGTGCAAATGATGGTCATCCAAATTTTGGGAAACAGTAGGACACAAGAGGGAAAGAATGGAAGAGAAAGGCAAGGAGTGTTTAAGTGTACCAGAAAGAGAAGAGACAGTGTTTATTTAACCTGAAGTATGTAAAATCAAGCAAGATAGATAATAGGAAGAGGATGAGAAGAAGATTAAAAGAAAAGCAAGAGAGATTTAAGTTATGAACGAAAGAAAAGATAAAGAAAAAAAAAAGCAAAAATAGCCACCAAAACCCAAACTAAAGCAGAACAAAGACAAACATACAAGCAGACAAACCCCAACCAGTCAGAAAAAGAAAAGCCAATCAGACAAACAGAGAAAAATAAAAGTAGTAAAATTCCTCTGATGTTTTCAGTTCTGTGGTAGAGACAAGTCAGATCTCAGAAATGTGTACTCCAGCCACGTTTGCATGTGGATTTGTGCTGGGTATGAGGCTGATCTTGGTCCCTGGATATGGCAAATAGGACTAGTGTTCTGTTGCTGGAGTTCTCCCCTTGCCCTTAAGAAAAAAAAAAAAAAAAAAAAAAGGAATAGAAAGGAAAAAGGGCAACTCTATCTGCTCACTTCTGTGACTAGTCTTCTGTTCCTGTAGTTCTCCCCTTGCCCTTGAAAAGAAAAGAAAAGAAGAAAAGGAAAAAGGGCAACTCTGTCTGCTCGTTTTTATTGCTTGTGTCTGTGTGCATGTGCACAATGCTGGTTCACTTAATTTAACAACTGTTGACTGATACTCTCACTGCTTCTTTGGACTTTTCCACACCCCTTGTCCCACCTGCCCAATGTGGGCACTCCAGTGTGGACTTTGCTGTGTCACCGGCCTTTCTGCAGCTGTTGGGAGTGGGCCGGGCGTATATGTTTGCATGGGGTCTTGGTGTGTTACTTGGGTTCTTGGTTCATCACTTGAAGGGTTCCTTTTTATACCCCTCCCAGCATTTGTTTAAATTTGTTGTTTTCTTGATAATAGCCAAAGTTTTTAGAGTGATACATAATCTCAGCATTGTTTTAATTTGGATCTCTGAAATCACCAGAAATATTCAACACTTTTTCATATATTAGTTTGCTGTTTCTACTTTTTCACCCGAAAAGTGTCTATTCATTTCAGATTCCACTTTTTGAGTTGGGTTTTTAAATTAGGGAGGGGTCCAATTTTTTTAAAGTACTTTATATATTCTAGATATTAGGCCTTTGTTTGAGGAACAGCTGGCAAAATCTTTTCCCATAATGTGGGTTGTCTCTTTATTCTGTTAGTGGTTTTTTCCCAGTTGTTTATTCATTGTGGTACTTCTCACATGATTGGGGTTTTGTTTATGAGGCCTTTGCCTATACACTTATATCTTTAAGAGTTCTACATATTGTGTTTTCCAGCTGATTCAGTGTTTCTGTTTTAATATTTATATCTTTGAGCCATTTTAATTTTAGTTTCATGCATGGTGAATGAAATGTATCTAATTTTAATCTCTGGCATGTGGAAAGGCAGTTTTCCAGCACCATTTGTTAAAGAGGCTATCTGTCTTCCAGTGAAGATGTTTTGCTCCTTTTTCAGAGATAAGATGGGTGAGGACGTTTGGAGGTTTTTTTTTTTTTTTTTGCAGTACCATGCTGTTTTTATCACAGTAGCTTTGTAGTATAATTTCAACTCAGGAATTCTGATGCCTCTGGCTTTGTCCTTGTCCTTGTTGCTTAGAATTGCTTTTGCCTAGTCCAGGTCTCTTCTGGTTTGAAATGAATTTTAGGATTGTTTTCTCAAATTTTGTGAGCTAGACTATTGATATTTTGATCGAGATTGCATTAAATCAGTATAATATCTGTATAATAATGTGTGTAGCCATTTTCTGTATATTTGTTTTTCCTAAGAACAAAGGATACTTTTCCATTTTATGATATCTTCTTTGATTTTCTTTTTTGGAGTATTGTGGTTTTCAATGTAAAGGTGTTTTATTTCCTTTGTTAGATTGATTCCTGTTTCATTTTTTGGATGCCTTTGTTAAAGGTGTTGTTTCCTAATTTCTTTCTCAGTAAGTTTGTTATCTGTACACAGGAATACTATTGATGTTTGGATACTGATTTTATATTCAGGTTGTTAGCTTTTGACTTGTTCTACCTCATTTCCCCCTCAGTTTGCCTTTGCTGAGCTCGGTAATCATGGGTACTGTCTTTATTAAATGTGTTTTCATTTTCTTTTTTTCTGTTTTTCTTTCTTTATCTCCCTGTGCCTCTGTCTCTGTCTCTTCTGGCCCCTTCCTCCCTCCCTACCTCTCTTTTAAATTCCTGTGTTGATGCTTGTAAATTGCTTATGGTGAGTAGCTTTATTGCTAGTATTTAGAACACGTAGGAAATGTTTCTTCTTAGAGATGTCTTCCAGATGTATCTGGCTTTGGGTTTTGAGACTTTCATAAGATCCTACCTCTTCAGCGTTTTGGGGATGTGAAGTTGGTGCCTACTTGGCCCTGTCTCTGGTTCTTTGGCACTTGTCTGTAGTGTGAGGACCCTTTAGGTAGTCTCAGTCTTGGCATACTAGGAAGAACAACTGATTAGAACAATTATGTCATGTCTGTAGCCTAGAAAGTGGCAAACGGTGGTAACTATTAATTTGCTATCTTTAAGCGTGTGAGTTAAATTTGTGGCTGTAACAAAGTTTAAAACATAATGGGATATGGTGTTGCATGGCTGTAATCCCACCAGTTGGGAGGCTAAGACAGGAGGATCACTGTGAATTTGGAACTAGCTCAGGCTACATAGTGAGTGCAAGGCCAGTCTGAACTACCAAGGGAGACCTTGTTGCAAAACAAATCCCAGAAAACTGTATATAGTAACTAAGCCCTCAAATGGTGATTTTACCCTCAAGGAAGAAAATTTAAAAGAGGTTAGATGAAAAATAGAGAAATGGCAATAAGAGAAGTTAGAACCTTAAACCCTCCCAACCCATTTTTACCAGCGTCTGCATCGGTAAACAAACATCAAAAGGACACCCAGGATTTGGAGGCAGATTTGTTTACATTGATGGCCAATGATCAGATCTTTCCCAAAATGTCAGGCCCTAAATGCTCAGAGAGGTAGGTTTTTGCTTGGTCTTCAAAGGGAAGTACAAAGGAAGAGTTCTTAGCTGTTTTTGATTGATTCTTATAATATGTATGATAGTGACCAGCTATACATCACAGTGACCAACATTTTCCAAAAGACAGATGCAACCGGAACTGAAACAGGAATTATCACTTGGGCAGTTGAGATATATTTTCTGATATATGACCACTCCTTGCCTTTAGGGTGCAAGGCCCCACAACTCCTTCCAACAGTAATGTTATGCACTTGTCTTATAACCACAATATATGTAACCACAGAATGTTCCAATTAACTTATGCCTCTGTAAAATCCCCTAACCTCAAGACATAAAAACTACAAAACTTCTGCTTCTGTAAAATTCTGCTTTGCTTGACTCTAGCCCAATCCAATTTAAACTAGAATGTAAAACCTCTCCTTTCCCACTACTTGGGGTCCCAGAATTTGGAGTATGTAACTCTTGTGTGTCAGCTAGGTGATAAAGCTTGGTTCCCTCCACTTTTCTAAAGTGCTGCTTGTGCTTCCTGCTTCATTGGTCAATCTCACTTTTCTATAACAATAGGAAAGGAAATTTGAAGCAAGAGTGGAGAACAAAGGAAGAGGGAGAACAAAATTGTACATTTTAAGACATGTATGTGCTATCACTGGAAGACAAAGTAGGTAGACAGAGTCTAGATCCGTGTTGATTAATCCCATCAAGGCAGCCCAGCTTCATGGTGGAGTAGTGGATAATCCCAGCAAACCCACACCTTTAGTTCCATTGAAGTTCAGTGTGATTTCTGATTTTGAGGCTGGAACTTGATTTGTTCAGCTTGTAACATTCTGTTGTTTCTTCCAGCTTGTATTTGGCTCTTTGATCTCTTGGTGACTTGTTCTTGGCAGCCTTACTCTGACACTGGAAGCTGCTACATGGAGCCATCAGTTGCTCTTGAGTTTTGAGCTCTGTTGGCCCCCCTTCAAGATGGCTTCTGGCAAATCACCCTCTCCTGGGGAACAGTCCACTACTCTGTTCCACTGGTGTGTTTCTCTGTGGAGGCCTGGGGTTGACAGTAGTCACCATACATCTGCAGGTCAGCTGCAGGGAGAAAGCTCCTCTTGTCACCTCTTCTGTGTTGAGGTCTCTCTCTTTGCCCTTGCTGTGGGCTTTAATTCTTGCTTCGATCCTTCCTGGATCCCAGTGATCCACTTCTCTTCATTTTCTCTTCCTCACATTGCTATTTTTCAGTGTCTATATGGCAAATCTCAGAGAGGCTGTTTTTCTACTGCTCATCATTCCTCCATCTTCCTGGAATGCTCTGCTAGTTTTAAACTTTCAATCTAGTCCACACTAAGCCACCAGCAATTTAATACTTGCAGTTTAAAGTGTTTTTTTTAATGCTGGATATAGGTGAAGGATTCTACCCTGTGTGCACTATGATTTTTTTAATGTGTCTGTCTTTTTAGGTTTTAGGGCAGCAGTTTGCCCACTTTTGTTGATTTTTCAGGTTTTTTTTTTTTTCTTGTGAAGGTGAGAATGAATTCCAAGTTGATTACATTTCCTTTCCTTTTCTTCTTTTTTTTTTGGTTGACAATTTTTAGTGATAAAGATTTGATATAATATCCTTTATCCAATTTAGCAGTTTTACTCATTGGAAACTTCATTTCCTTCTGAAATCAGGTTTATATATTTTGGATTAATATATTCTAATTTGAAGAAAGATTAAATAAGTTTTCCGAGGGAAGTTGAGCCATAGAACTAATTCTTTTTATTGGTGAGCTAACTTGGTCCATTTACTTTTCTGTTAATGAGTATAATTTGGGACAATAGAAACCTTTGTTGCCTTTGTTGAGAGCCAAAAGTTCGTTTTTATACTCTAGGGCCATGATGCCAAACCTTTTAGAGATTAAATGCCCAAGCTGCAAACCCACACCTACTTCCTTATTGCAGAGTGACAGCAATGCATTTAAATTCAAACTGAGTTTTTAGTTTAGAAAAAACCCCAATTTATACATTAACATCTTTTGTCTTAAAAGAAAAACATAATAACAGAGCTTTCAGTGATAACTAATAGCAATTTATTGATAAGTAAACATTTGCATTTTTTGTGAGCTGTTATTCCATGCTCACCTGCTAGGGCAATTCTAAATTTTTGGCCTGCATTCCAACAGAGATGGTTTTGCTTGGCCACTATGGCATGTGTGCCATCAATTCGCCACTATTGCTCTAGGTCTATATAAGAAAAAGAAAAATTAAACATTGTTTTTCATTGTAGGGTCATGTTAACATTTCACTAATTGTTCCTCACTTGATAATTCTGAAGCTCTATGTTGATACTTTGAATTTATGGAACCAATTAGTTTTATGACTCATTTACATTAGGTTTCCTAATTTAATTAGCAGATTGTCTACTAATTATTTTTATGAACAGTGGACAGGATAATAATTCTTACAGTTTCTGTGATGTGGTAAAAACTTCATATCATGAATTTATTGCTTAAATCTCTTGATGGAAGATGCACAAGAAAAGATTAGTATAAATTAAATGTAAGGAGATACAGTTCTAATTTTTTTTGAAATATCTTTTTGTTTAAAAATCACTACATTAAATAGATATTTTAGACAACTTTTTATTAAAATAATTACTCTTTTTTGGGCAGAGAGACAGGTTCTCGATATGTAGCACAAGATGGGCTTGAACTCACAGTGTACCCAAGCTGACCTTGAACTTGTAGTAATCCGACTACCTCCCCATCTTGAGTGCTAGGATTATAGGCCTGTGCATCTATGCCTTGCAAATTAATTACTCTTAATTCCTCAAACTTAACGTGACTATAGTGACCAAGTTGATACATCTGTTTTCAAGATCTTTTTCATATGTGGATTCTTGTAACATTAATGATAATCATTTATTTTTTATTCTTTATTGTTTTTGGTTAATAGTCTGTTTCCTGTTCTCCGACATTGTGCTTTGTGTTAGGTAGTATGAGATTGAGCACAGTTACAGTTTATTGTATCTGTTGCTATGATGATTATCGTTGTGCATTTAGCTTTTTTGTCTTGCTTAATTTGTTTTTCCATGTTTGTATTGTATTGTTGACTGGAATTCAGAAGCCGCAGGCTGTCTAGTTTTTGTCCATTTTGTCTGTGTTTCTCTTTCTTTGAAGGAACATTGTATGTTCTTCCCTATAGGGAAAATTAATTTTTTGGATCATGAAAAGTGAGATTGCCAGGGATTTAGCTCAGCAGCATAAGTGTCTGCCTGGCAAGTGCTAGGTCATGAGTTTGATCCCTGGGACCCTCCCCCCCAAAAGTGGGATTAATATTTTTCTATTATTTGTATGATTAGAAGATAATGCTCTAGGGCTCACATTGCCAAAGCAATTTATACTGTTCTCATAAAAATGTCAAATTTTGTGACCAGGTAATAAAAGTTATATAGATATCTCAAACTTGCCATTCTAGGTTCTCACATTTAAGTTATAAATTGATTGGGTCTCGTAAACTATTATTTTGTTTAATATTTTGTACAGAAGTTGAATTTTTCCTTACCAATTTCTTCTTTATGGCTTTAATTTGGTATCTGTCAGAATTCCTCATTAGATTTTCTTGCATTTTTCTGACTTGTCCTTTCCTTTGTCATTGTTTAGTGTTGAATTGGGAGCAGCTATTTGAGTGAAAATCAGTGTAACCAAGATTTAAAACTTCTTCTGTCACTGAAATGATGAACTTGATGATTCTGACTCTACCTCTTCCCCTATAAAATTGTCGGAGGATTAAAACTTTCTATACTATATTACACCTATTTGTTTTCTAAGAAATGTCATATATATACATGCTTTTTACTTTTTTACTCACACCATTTTGAAGATATTCCTCAATATTAAAAAAAGTCCTTATTTTCCTACTAAATTGATTAGCCTTTGGTGAGCCCAAGGAAAGAAAGAGTAACAAAATCATTGGGTTTATAACATTGTAAAATTGTTCAGTTGATATTTCTTATTGCTCTTTGTAGCTTTGTTCCAGAAAGATAGAATTTTTAAAAATGTCATTTAGAAATATCTAGGTATGGGACCTAAAGACACATCTAAGAGGATGCTCCCAGATTTCTATCCCCCCACCCAAAATCTTGCTGTACTGCCTTTTCTCCAATAAATTTAATAAACAACTAATTTCAGATTTATTCCAAATCTTATTTGCAAGTTCCCACATTTCCTGTATAATGTTTCACAAAATGCATTTAAAAATCAAGCTACATGTTGAAGGAGTACACCTGTTGAGTGTTTGTATGGAGAATTCTGCAGAGCTAGAAGTCTGTTATAAAATAACTGATTTTAGTTCCTTCATGCTTTTTCCCTTGAGACTACAAATCCTAGTTGTTAAATAATATTTAAAATATTTCAGGAAAGGTGTTCTGACTCATGATTTGGTGATTTAAGAGCTGTGCAACCTTAAACATTTAAGTTTTAACATATGTAAAATATAGATTAAAATGAAATGCAGAGTTTTTGACACAGTGCTTAACATGAATAATTGCTCAATAAATGTTAATTATCACTGTTATTGACTAAGTAGAAGTTCTTTTGATCTCTGCTTTTTAGCATGTGTGCCTTAGATCAGGATGCTATTAGTACCTTGGGACCATCTTCAGCTAAGTCTAGCTGTTGAGAATCAGCTATTTATTATTTATTCATTAAATATTGCATTGTTTTAACTTTTGCAAAATATCTAACAGTCAATTTTATGTCTATATGTACTCCTTGAAGAGATTGCCTATAGCAGTTACAGTGAACTTTTTATAGACTTGAGTGCGCAAACCGCAACACAAAATGCACTTATTGTAAAGTGCCAAGTACAATTAAACTGGAATACTGAGGTTTTAATTCATAAAAAAACCAATTCGTAAATTAGTATCTTTTGTTTTAAATGAAAAACACAATAACAGAGCTTTCAATGATAAAAACAGCTTTTTATTGAAAATAAAAAGGTTGCATTTGGTGTGCTTTTGCACAGTTCATGTGATTTTGTGTTATGTGCATGTTGATGATTTCTCAAACCTTGGCTCATACTTTTTTAGTTTGAGAGCAACCCATGCAGCACTCTGGTCATCTGTTAGTCTGTTTCTTTTATCAGATTTCATATAGTGGTATCTTGGTTCATTGAACTTGATTTGTTCCATGATTCTGGTCATGAACCAAATTGTCCAAGAACCAAATTGATAAGTTTTTCTTGTCGCAGAAGAAAAGCAAAGGCAGGAAAAAAGAAAAGGCCCTTACTGGGCATGGGCAGGCTGCAGAAGAGTGCAAGATCTCTCTGAGGCAGACATACAAGTGGCAGATTTTTATTAGGTTTGACAAGGCATGAAGTTTGAAGGGGAAGATTCCATGACGTATTGACAGCTGATTGCGGAGATGCTTAGCATGCACGTGAAAAGCAGGGAATTCAATTTCAAGCTTGGAAGAAGAATGCAAGAGTCAGTATTGAAGGGGCATGTTGTCACTGTAGGGCCCCGCACCATGTTGGGCAGGTGCCACACTGAGTTTCATATAGGCTAAACCCATCATTCCCATCTTTTTGTTGTGAGTGTGTGATTCCTCTCTTAGACTGCTGACAAAAGGGGTCGTGGTGGGGGCTGTTGTAGTTGTAGGGATGATGGTTTGGACCAATGTAGAAGCAAGGGCCAAGGGTTGCAGCCAGGACAAAGAGTTGTGAGGTAGCAAAGGCCTGGAACCTGGATTGAGGAAATCTTGAAAAAGTGTAAATAGACAAGGAGCTATAAACAAAGCATAACAAGTATTATGTGGGATCACATCAGGATGAAAAGATAGGAGACCCAACTTCCAAAGGAAGACTAGATGAAAAAATCTTGCTGACAGGCCTCCTTGGCTTTAGAGACAGTGTATTTGTGTGTGTCCAATTATTAACCAAGTAACAGCATTTTTTTTTGTAGCATGGCATAGGTGACCCCTGTTATATTTAACTTATGACATTTTTATATATCTTTTGATTATATTTTTTTGCTGGATGTTTTAAACCAAGTTAAAATGAGGTCTGTGCTAATTAAAATTGACCTCTTGCTATCTATCAAGGTCAGTCAGGTCTCCTCAGGATTTGTCTTGGGATGATGTATAGAAGAACCTCTCAGTTTTTGACAGTGTCAGCCATCAGGATGAGTCATGGTCATTGCTTGACCAAGATGCTTTTTGTGAAAGCTTGGGAGATTTTGTTTCTCCTAGTGACTCTATTTAGGCATACTACGTATCATAGATCACTTTCCTCTGTGGACCTATAGTCTCCTTGATCAGAAAATAACAGGGACTCACAGAGTTATGGAATGTCATTGCAGAGGTTCTCTTATATCCTAGGTTTTTATTGCCCTGAGAGGGCTGGAGCTAAAGTATTGGTTGTCCTCTTATCTCATCTATCTTTTTAGTTTTTGGTCTCCAAATCTCAGTTGTTGAACATCCAGAATAGAAGGCTGATAACATTACAGTGTAATAAGGCAGTAAACTTAACATTGTTATCCTATCTGAATGTCAAGCACCTTAGAATATAAAATGGAACTATTATTTTTTATCAACCATGGATATCCTAGTATTTAAATCCCTGTAGAATGTTAACAATGACATATTTTACACAGAAAATTTGAAATCAAAATCTTACATAATATTGAAGCATGACAACTATGACATTTTGTAACAACCTTAATTTTCATTTTGACATGAAATATACTGTTATGGCTGATACATTGCGTCAACTTGAGAAGTTTATAAGTTTGAACTGAGAGCAGGGAACCAGGATGCTTACTTTATAAATCTCCTCATCCAGTGCAAGAAGAGGGTACAAAGATTTTGTGAGGGCTATAGCTGCCCTGGGGCATGGGGATGGCCTGTGCACAAAATATGGGAGATAAAGAGGGTCGTTTTTCTCCCTTTTTGCTCTGGTTCCTGTCTTGAAGTGTTGCCTCAGCGTCATGTCACTCTACCTTGGAAAGGACTAAAACCTCCCAAAACTCTTAAGCTAAATAAACTTTTCCTTCCTTCATTTTGGGTGTCTAGTATTTTGTCCCAACAACGAGAGAAATGTAACCAAGATATACCCCTTTTAGTCAGTCATCCCTATACAATACATAAAAGGTTTTTATTTGTTGACCTTTAGTGGGATGAACATCACATAAGTTTTTGTTAAAGGCAGAGGTCAAAATCTGGAAGTCTTATCACCATAAAGAATCCCTATGTTATATTATGGAAGACCTGTAAATCTGGAGCCATGAATATATTTAATGACAGCCAGGAATACATTTAATCACAGCCGTATGAAAATCTTAAAAAAATTTTTTTTTAATTTTAAGAGAGAAAGAAAAGAAAATTAAGACAAAATAGAAAAAACAAGAAGAAAAAGTAGAATACAGAGTTAAAAAAATTAACATCATAAAATTACAAAGTTGATATATTACATATTGTTAATTTAACAAGTTGTTAAAGTTACAAAGTCAAAGCATAAAAAGTGGCTAGACACTCATAGACAGTGCAAACTCTTCTGTTCAGTGATCTAAAAAAAGCTCACTAATATAGTCATCTATTTTACACACTATGCATACCATTATATCCTTTAGAGCACCTTCCTTCCCTTTCACTTTTACAATATCTATTATATATTATACTTTTGTATCTGTTATACTATTTGGATATCATTATTCTGTCCATTCTTATTATTTTTTGCATTAGAGAGATAATGTGATATTTACTAATGTGAGTCTTGTTTATTTCACTAATCAGGATATTCTCAAGTTGCCTCCATTTACTGATAAAGGCCTCAAGAGCATCCCTCTTTATAGCTGAGTAGTATTCCATTATATAAAAGTACCACATTTTTTTTCATCCACTCTGTGGTTGATGGGCATTTTGGTTGTTTCCAAGATTTAGCTATCACAAATTGTGCTGCTATGAACATGGGTGCACATGTATCACTGTGACATAACCTTTTGAGTTTTTCTGGGAAAATACCCAGGAGGGGAATAGCTGGATTGAATGGAACTTGCAATCTTGTTTTTTTGAGGAATCGCCATTCTGACCTCCACAGTGGTTGCACCAATCTGCACTCCTACCAACAGTGGGGAAGTGTTCCTTTTTCCCTGCAGCCTCGCCAACATTTCTTATCAGTTGTTTTCTTGATGGCAGCCATTCTTTCAGGGATGAGATGAAGTTTCAATGCTGTTTTAATTTGCATTTCTTAAATGACCAGTGATGGTGAACATTTCTTCATATATTTATTTTCCATTTGTATATCTTCATCTGAGAACTGTGTGTTCATCTCCTATGCCCATTTTTGGAGAGGGTCTTTGAATTTGGGGGGCGTGATGTTTTTCAGTTATTTATATGTTCTGGATATAAGTCCTTTGTCTGAGGGATTGTTTGCTAAAATTCTTTCTCATTCTGTGGGTTTTCTTTTCACTTTGTTGGTGATTTCTTTTGAAGTACAAAAACTTTTTAGTAATATGAGATCCCAGTTGTTGATTCTTTCAAGTATTTTCCTTGTGATTTGTGTTTTATTCATGAATTCTCTCCCTTCCCCTATGTCTCCAAGATTTTTACCTACTTTGTCTTCCAATGGATTTGTTTCTGTTTTAATATTTAGATCCTTGATCCATTTTTATTTTAGTTTAATGTATGGTGATAGGCATGAGTCTATTCTCAGTCTTCAATGTGGAAAGCCAATTTTTCCAACACCATTTATTAAAGAGGCTTTTTTCCAGTGAACATGTTTAGCCCCTTTATAGAATATAAGGTGGCTGAGTGTCTTTGTAGTAGTGCTTGCATCTTCTAATCTGTTCCTTTGATCCTCAGGTCTATTTCTTTGCCAGTATCATGCTGATTTTATAACTGTGGCTTTGTAGTATAGTTTCAAGTCAGGAATTGAGATGCCTCCTGCCTTGCTTTTGTTGCCCAGAATTGCCTTCGCTATTCTAGGTTCTTCTGTTTCCAGATGAAGTTTAGAAGTCTTTTCTCTAGATCTGTGAGGTATGTTAATGGTATTTTGATTAGGATTGCATTAAATCTGTATAACAGTTTTGGGAGTAAGCCATATGAAAATCTTGATTCTTTTAAATTTGGTTTTGTACTAAGAGTATCTTTTATGAAAACATCTTGTTTTGCTACTTCTATAAAACTTAACCTTTTGATGATGACCAGTGTAAAAACCAATAACAAGATTTAATGTAGTATTTTTGAACAATGAGAGAATCTCAAGTCATGGTACATAAACAACAGTATATATTAAATTTATACAACAAAGTATAGCATGATTTTGACCAGCTGGCAACTCAGGTAGAAGCATACTTTTAGACTTATAACCTATATTAAATTTTGAACAAATTATCCAAAAATGTAAAAGAAAAACAAGAAAAAATTATTGATCTCAAATTAAAAATGGTTGTTAATGGATATGACAAACCAAGAAATATTCATAGATAATCTGTACAGATTAGACACAGAAACATATACACAGCATAACAGACAAACATCTTACAAAATCAGAGAGCACCGTGATATATTTGGCCAATTTGAATTATAATAACCCTTTTATGCCTATATTTTATTTTGAGTCCCCAGGGCCACAGCCAAAAATTGGCAGTTAAGCTTAATTTGGAGTTTAGCTTTTTTCTAGATCTTTTTGTTATTGTTGTTGTTATTCCTCTCTATTATTGAACACATGAAAAACCACATCTTGGAAATCTCTCTGTGGAGACTGAGGAACAAAATGTGACATTAAATTTGGCTCTGATGTTGAGTGCCACTTGAAAGAGAAAATGGGAATTAATCAGGATTATCTCTTCAGGTGAACAAGGATGTACATCAGTAAATTTGGTGAGGGTCTCAGAGAGATAAGTTAAAAATTGAGCAGGATTTTCATCGGCTCATTGGGACTGTTCATGAAGTTTTTGGTAGTCTGTTTATGAAAAATTTTTAAAAAATTTTTATTTAAAGAGAAACAAAAGCATGTAAAGGGTAGAGGTAATACAGAATTCAAAAAAAAAAGATGAACAATAAGAAATCACTAGTTAAAATTACATATTGTCCTCTTAGTAATAGTTGCTCAAGTTACAAAATTAAAGCATACAAAGTAGATAGAGTGTAGACAGCTATGCATGCATGAATATCTGCATGTATTTCTATACTTTCTGTATTAAAAGGAAAAACAAAACTTAACAAGACAAAACAAAATAAATTCCTATAAAAACATGAAATCAAAAAGTCATATAAAACCACAGTACAAGGTGATCTACAATGATTACTGTGTTTTCTTATTATCTTCAATAGAATGTCTATATCAACAGGCATAATTGAATATAGCAGTATGATTGAGTATAGCAGTAAATAACAATATTAGTAAAAATAAAATATTGTAGACAGTATAAAACTTCAAAGGCAGGTAATAATCAAACCATAGTGGATATTCTAGTTAATCTTGTCATCTTAAGTGCAGTTGCCTATACTCTTAGACTTGATACTATCAATCATAACAGCTTTGAAAAAATCTATCAATACAAAACAGTGATCCAACAAGCCAGATTCGATTACGATCATTCATGGTAAAACAGTGTAGGTTTTACAGAGCTTTAGATTAAGTTAATAGGAAATTAAGGATGATTACCATATTATATGCTGTTATTTTCGGGATTACTGTCTGTGCCCTCAAATCTAGTACAGGTAAAAATGACTGGAACAGAATATAATACATCTAAGTAGAGAAGTGTGCGTAATGTGAGTTTTAAATCCTGGTGCACTATTTACAATATAGCATATTAAGACAATCTATATTATAGTTTCTAGTTATCCTTCTCTGCCTCATTTCTGCTATGCTATTTTTCTCCCTTTGTTTGTCTAGTTTTCTCCTTCATTCTACTTCCTGCCCCACTCATTGAGACCTTTCTGCCACTGTTCCTAAAATCCTGGTATTTTTTTCTCTCTCTCTAGAATGTCCTTCAGTGTTCTCTGTAGTGTTGGATTGGTGGTCACAAACACCCCCAGTTTCTCTTTGTCATGGAAGCATCTTGTTTCTCCATCAACTTCTAGTGACAGTTTTGCAGGGTACATCAATCTGGGCTGGAGGTTATTTTCTTTCAGGGCTTGTAACACTTTGCCCCAACCTCTTCTTGATCTGATGGTCTGTGTTGAGAAGTCAGCTGTGATTCTGATGGGCTTACCTTTATAGGTAATCTGTTTCTTTTCTCTGTCAGCTTTTAATATTCTGTTTTTATATTGAATTTCTGGTATCTTGATTATTATATGTCTGGGTGTAGATCTGTTTTGGTCGTAGGTGGTTGGAGTTCTGTATGTCTCACACAACCGAATGTCATTTTCTTTTCCCATGCTTGGGAAGTTTTCCTTAATTATTTCCATGAATAGCCTTTGTAATCCACCTATAAGTATTCCTGCTTCTTTGTTCACATTTCTTAAATTGTAGATTCTCTTGTTATCTTCTAGCCTTTGTATTATTACTGCCTGTTTCCTTGTTATTTTTAAGAGATCTTTCCTTTCATGATCACACACTGTCAACTTGTCTTCAAGTTTTGGAAGTTTATCCTTAGTTTCTTTTAAGGTGTTTTGCCAGCTTTCAATGGAGTTTTTAATTTCCTGGTAGTCTCTTTATATCTGCTTCATGTATTCTATATTTTCTTTATATTCTTTATGGAATGTTTCTCTCCTTTTTTGTGTTCATCCCTTCTTCTGTCTGTATCATCCTGAGAGATACTTCCTGAGAGCATTTCTTTTATTACTCTACTCATATCCTGCTTTACCTGATTTAATGTTTCAGTTTTGAGCTCGTCTACAAGGTCCCAAAGGTATCTCTTAATGTCCATTGAAGCCATGTCTGATGTTGTGTGTTTGCCACCTTCAGTCTCCCTTGTTTTTCCTTCTTCTGGATCAGGGCTCTCAGGGTTCTGGGCTGGGGGGAGCAAGATCTGGTATGATAGTCAGGTGGGAAAATGGAAAGAGGGGAGCAGGTCAGAGAAGGGGTGATAGAAAGGGGAGAAGAAAATGCTGACCCAAGAAGAACAAGAAGTGTCTTGGGGATGTGGTGGGGGTTGCCGAGGCAAAAGGGTCAGAGGGATCATCAGGTTGGGGTTTGGCGGTATGGAATGGGCCAAAAGAGGTTGAGCCACCCACATGGCTGAATGAGACAGGGATGTGTCTGGAGAGCAAAAAAAAGGAAAAAAAGCCTCAAAATAAAGGATCTCTACCCATTTGCCGTTAGGATAAGGCCTGAACTTAAGGAATCTCTCTCTCTCTCTACTCATTTGCCATTATGATAGCAGAAATTGTCTAGATCGCTGAGGATGGCATAATCAAAGCCAACCCACTTCTGGCCAGTGGTAGGCATTATTGAGCTTGTGCTGTGGCTAAGCTGTCTGGCAGTAAAACAGCAACTTTTTAGATTTAATAGTGCTTTGAAGACTGAGAGTTTTCAGGTGTCTTAACAGGCACCTATGTGTGTGTTTTTTGCGGGGTCGGGGTTGGAGTATTTCCCATTGTGGCCGAATCAGATGTTGTCCCCCCCACCCTGCACGTGAAGCCAAGCCACAATCCCTTGGAGAGTCATCTACCTTCTTAGGATTTTGAGTGAGAAAGATCCACAACATCTGCACCTGCCAGTGGTCACTGGGAGGAGGAGGAAGAGTCCTGAACGACCTGATCCTGAAGGATGTGGGGGAAATCCTGATGTGAGCTCATAACTTGCAAGACAGGAACCCAGAAACGAGAGGTGGCTCACCTGCGAGAATTGAGGTGGGTCAGTGTTGGATGGAAGCTAGTAAAGGCAGTAGCAGAGATGAGAGAAAGAGGAAAAACGGGGGTGAAAGAAAGTGGAGAGGCAGCTTGTCGATGGGGGTAGGGGCTCAAACTGGGGGTTACCCCCAGGAGCACTTGCCCCATTGATCTGAGTCATGGCACCAAACTGATAGGTGTTTCTTGGCATAGTAGAGAAGCAAAGGCAGGCAAAAAGAAAGAAGACCTTTATTGTGGGCACGGGCAGGCTGCAGAAGAGTGCAAGGTCCCTCTGAGGCAGCCATAGAAGTTGTGGACTTTTATTAGTTTTGAGGCGGTGAAGTTAGAAGGAGTAGGCGGAATAATGTATTGACAGCTGATTGGAGAGATGCTGCCATGCCTACGAAAAGCAGGAAGTTCCAAGTTCTGCTTGGAAGCAGGATGTAGAAGTCAGTATTGAAGGGGCACACTGTCACTGTAGGGCCCGTTCCATGTTGGGCAGGTGCCACCCTGAATTTTATATGGGCAGAACCCATCAGAAATCACATTTGCCTATGAGATCAACACAACCTAATCAATGAATTTGATTTTGTTCTCAGCCAGTTTGATTTGCAATAAAATCACAGAAACAATTAAAATTTGCAAACCGAGGTACCAGTGTAAATCACTTTATGATCCAGACAAAAAGCAATCTCAAGTACTTTCATTGACTTAAAATTGCTTGACAGAGAATTCCTCAATTAAAGATTTCATTTTTGGAACCACCAACTGTGTTATCCTTTGTCATTCCTTCGTACTCTTCTCTATCTTTTAAAGTGTTTAATGTAGATCATAGAATTTATTTTTCCAAAGTCCCCATCCCCCAGTAGCTCCTGATTTCCAAAATTTAACCATTGTATGCAGGAAAGATCAAATTCTTGAAATTTGTCTTTATTGAAGAAAACACAGTTGTCTCTATGTTACAGAACTGAAAATATCTGTTACTAAAATTAGCCTGTGCAGCTGATACAATGCTGAGAAAGTTATCACCTAATTTTTTGTTGCTTTCCCTGGCACAAAGAGCTTCTTGTTGTAGAATACAATGAAACTGAAACACTGGATGTTTTGCTTCTTTAACAAACTACATGAAACCAGATGTTGTCCCCACCCTACATACAAAGTGCCTTGTGCACTAGTATTTGAAAAACTTTTTCAGGTCTTACGTCTTGTGACAAAAGAGTTTCCATCATAGCATTGTAGAGATCTCTCTCTTATGTTGTGTTCTTCCTGGAAAAGACATCAGTTCTATAAGCTCGTCTCTCATGATGTCACCAACACTGTAATGCAAAATTACGGCTATCCTTGTGTGATTATTTATATCTGTGCTTTATCCAAGCACATGGAATAATAGGTTACCTTTTGTATGTCACTGGTGAGCTACTGACTAATGTTACTTACCATGTGCAGGATTCAATCTTTAATAGTGTTTCTACTTAGTGGTACTTCAGAGATTCATTGCATAATTTTATCCTTGTTTGGGAAATCACAAAAAAGGAAATTACTCCCAGCCAATATGGCTAGTTTAATAAAATTTGCAACAAAGAGAGGCCTATCTTGTTTTGCTATGCACAGTGAAGTTTGAAAAGCTGGCAGCTATGAAAAGATTTCTTTTAGGAACATAGTTGTAAAAAACTAAGAGGCTAGGAATGATATTTCTACAGTTTTCCTTCAAGAAAGAGGCTAGGAATGATATTTCTACAGTTTTCCTTTTAGTTTTGTCAAGTTCACCAACACTTTTGTGGTTGGTGTCAGAGAGCTGTGTGACACTTGATATGAGACACACAATACTTTCACTGCACAGATTAACAGGTTCCCATTGTGTTCAATCACTCCACATGACTCTGTCTGGATGTTTTAGGATGACTTTCAATTATCTGTTTTGAGATTTTTTTTTTTTTGCTGTAGTCATTTTTGGGGGTTCAAGACTTGCAGTCTGAAAAAGTGCACATGCACATACACAAAGAAATTGAAGCACCCAATGCAAATGTATCCTTATACCCAAAATAGCTAATGCTATTAGTTAACAATAAATAATTGGATATTTCCTGAATCAACAGTTACAGCAGTGATTCTCAGCTGGGGTTCCTCTTGAATTTGCTGACCATCAGTGCAAGAGTACAATGCTTCAGTGACCACCAGCTTCTGGCCTGATCTGAAAAAGGCATCTGAATGCATTTCTTACTTTCTGGGGGATTCCGCTAATCATAGCATATACAAGGAAAAAAATTTTTTTTAAAAGATAATAAAGCAAAACAAAACAAAACAAAACAAAACAAAACAACAAAACAGATCAGAGGAAAGCAATGGAAGTAACACAGGATTTCAAAACAAAACAACAGAAAATCAACAGTGGCTACCATAATATCTCTTGTTTTCTTCTAAATAGTTGTCTATAACTTCACACACAATGTTAATGCAAAACAAAATAGTATAAAAGCAATCAAGGGAAAAGAATGAGAGTCTTATGAGTCTTCAAAACCAGACACTATAAAAACAATAATGGCTACCATAATGATTCTTGTCTTCTTCAAAATAGCTGTCCATACCTTCATACTTATTGAAATCAAATAATTGAAAATAGACTAAAACCAATCAAAACCAAGAATAAAAAGCATTGTTGGACTTCAAAACAAAATGCTAGGAAATCAGCAATGGCTACCATGATGTCTCGTTTTCTTCAGTGTAGCTATTCATACCATCACACATACTAAAATCAGTTCTTGTAAACTCTTCAGGTGAAGTTCTAGGCATATATAAGCCTATCTATCCTTTCTGTATTAGAAGGAAAAGCAAAACAAAATGAAGCAAAGTATAAGAAAAACGAGAAACAAGTCAACTAACTATAACAAAGAGCATGAAACAATAATGTAGGCTTTCAAAACAAGGTGGTAGGAACATGACAAATTTTGTTATTTTGTATAGTTATCTTCAAAAGTCTTACTTGAATTACCAGATATAGTCATGGAAAACTGATCTGCTCCTATGCATGCTAACTGATTTGTTCCAAGAACTCATGGAATTAGTAGTACAGTCATCTTAGTAATCTTAAGTGTATATATACAAGTTTATTATCTTTTTCTTTTCCTTCCTTTTTCCTTTTCCCTGAGTTATGTTTTCCTCTTTGAGCAGTTTCTTATCCCTTCACAATATTTATTGGAGATTTTGTATCTTATTTTCTCTTTCAGTTTGTTACATTAGGGAGACAATACAGTATTTACACATGTGATTTGATTTATTTCACTTGTGAGTATGGTCTCAAGTCATACTCATTTACCTATAAAAGCCTCAATGTGGTCCTCCTTTATAGCTGAGCAGTATTCCATTGTATAAAAATACTGCATCTTTTTTATCCATTCCTCGGTTGATGGGCATTTGTGTTGTTTCCAAGATTTAGCTACTACAAATTGTGAGGCTATAAGCACAGGTGCACGTATATCGCTGTGGTATATTGTCTTCAGTTCTTGTGGAATATGCCCAGAAGTGGAATAGCTGGGTCAAATGGGACCTCCAATCCCAGCTTTTTGAGGAACCTCCAGACTGATTTCCACAGTGGCCGCACCAGTCTGCACTCCATCAACAGTGCAGAAGTGTTCCTTTTTTTTACACAGCCTCTCCAGGATTTGTTATTGGTGGTTTTTTTTATATCCTGACTATTGTTTCTGGAGTGATATGGGATCTCGTTGTTTTTATTTGCATTTCTCTAATGAACAACGATGTTGAACATTTTTTCATGTATTTATCATTTGTATTTCTTCATCTGAGAGAAGTGTGTATTCATCTCAGTTGACCAGTTTTGGACTGGGTCTTTCCATTTTGGTGGACTGATTTTTAACAAATTCTTTATGTATTCTAGATAGAAGTGCTTTGTCTAAGGGACAGTTGACTTAAGATTTTGTCCCAATTCATGTGTTTTCCTTTTACTCTGTTGGAGATTTCTTTTGTTGTGCAAAAGTTTTTTAATAAGAGGAGATTCTAATTGTTGATTGTGGGAAGTATTTCCCATGCAGTTTGATTTTTGTTCATGAATTCTCTGTCTATCCCTGTCTTCAAGATTTCTACCTACTGTGTCTTTCAGCAGATTCAGTGTTTCTGTTTTAACATTTAAATCTTTGATCTATTTTGACTTTAGTGCATGGTGATAGGCATGGGTCTGGTTTTATTTTTCGATATACGGAAAACCAGTTATTCCAGTACCACTTATTCTAGTGAATGTGTTTGGCCCCTTTGTCAAAGATAAGGTAGCTGCGTGTGTTTGTAGCTGTGGTTATATCTTCTAATCTGTTCCATTGATCTTCATGTCTGTTTTTATTCCAGTACCAGTCTGATTTTATCACAGTTTGTAGTATAATTTCAGGTCAGGAATTGTATGCTTCCTGCCTTGCCTTTGTTGCCTAGAATTGCCTTTGCTATTCTAGGTCTCTTCTGGTTCCAGATGAATTTTAGGAATGATTTCTCTAGATCTCTAAGGTATGCTAATGGTATTTTGATTGGAATTGCATTAAATCTTTATAAGAATTTTGGGAGAATGGGCATTTTCACAATGTTTATTATTCCTATCTGTGAACAAGGAATGTCTTTCCGTTTTCTGAGATCATTTTCAATTTCTTTTTTCAGAGTACTGTAATTTTCACCCAATAGATGTTTTACTTGCTTTGTTAGATTGATTCCTAAGTATTTTATTTTTTTGGATGCCACTGTGAAGGGTGTGGCTTCTCTTATTTCTCTCAGTGAGCTTGTTTGTGTACAGAAATACTATTGAGTGTTGACTATGTATCCAGCTATATTACTGAATGTGGTTATTACATCTAGAAGTCTTTCAGTGGATTTTGGGGGTCTTCTATGTAGAGTATCATCTCATCTGCAAATAATGATAATTTAACTTCTTCATTTCTTATTCTTACTCCTTTTATTTCTCTCTCGTCTAATTGCTTTGAGTAATATTTCCAGCATTGTATTGAATACGAGTGGTGATAATGGACATTCCTTATTTTGTTCCTGATTTTAGAGTGAAAGCTTTCAATTTTTGACCATTTAATAATGATGGTGGCTGTTTGTTTACCATAGATGGCTTTTATCAGATTGAGGTAGAGCCCATCTATTCTGGTTTTCTATAGGGTTCTTATCATGAACAAATGTTGGACTTTACCAAAGGCTTTTTTCTGCATCTGTTGAAATGATCATGTGATTCTTATCTTTGGCTCTGTTGATATGATGTATTATGCTTATTGATTTGTATATGTTGAAACATCCCTGCATTCCTGGAATGAATTCCACTTGGTTGTAGTGTTTAATCTTCTTGATGACTTGATGCATTCTGTTTGCCAGTATTTCATTGAGGATTTTTGCATCTATGTTCACTAGGGAGATTGGCCTGTAGTTCTCTTTTTTGGTTGAGTCTTTTCCTGGTTTTGGTATTAAGGTAATACTTGCTTCCAGGAATGTGTTAAGGAGAATTGTTTCCCTTTCAACTTCACTGAAGAGTTTGAGAAATGTTGGAATTAAGTCTCCCTTGAATTTCTTGTAGAATTCAGCAGTGAAACCCATCAGGACCTGGCCTTTTCCTTTGTTGGTAAGGTTCTAATGACATTTTTAATTTTCGTTAAATGAATTTGGGTTATTCAGCAGTTTTACATCTTCTTGATTCAGCTTTGGTAATTCATACATTTCTAGGAATCTGTCCATTTCTTCTGTTAGCAAACTTATAAGAGTAAAGGTTTTTGAAGCAGATATTGGTGATCTTCTGTATTTCCACAGGGTCTGTAGTGATTTTGCCCTTTTCATTCCTTATTGCAAGAATTTGAGATTTTTATTTTTTTATCAAAATAAGATTGTCTACTGGCTTATTAATTTTATATATTCTTTCAAAAAACCAACTCTTTGATTTGTTAATCCTTTGTATTGTTTTTTAAGTCTCTATTGTGTTGATTTCCGCTCTGATCTTTATAATTTTCTCTCTTCTTTTGGCTTTAGCCTTGATTTGCTCTTCTTTTTCTAGATGTTTGAGGTATAGCATCAGGCTGTTTACTATGTGTGTTCTGTTTTTCTGATGTTTAATTCATCCCAATGAATTTCTCTTTGAGGACTGCTTTCATTATATCCCACAGGTTCCAGTAGGTTGCATTTATATTTTCATTTACTTGTTGATACTGTTTAATTTCTTCTGTGACCTACTGATTGTTCAGGAATGTGTTATTTAATTTCCATGTGCTTATAGAGTTTTTGCAGCTTTTTTCATTAAATTCCAGTTTTATAGCACTATGATCATATAATATGCATGGGATAATTTCAGTTCTTTTGCATTTACTTAAGCATGTCCAATGGACTAACTTAGATAATGCCCATGTGAAGCTGACAAGAATGTATATTCTGTTATTGTTGGGTGGAACAGTGTGCAGGTCTGTTAAGTCCATTTGTTAATGAGTTGGATTCAGTTATTTTATTTGTTTGCTGATTTTCTACCTTGTTGATCTGTCTCTTTGTCAATGGGTTATTAAGGTGTTCCATTATAATTGTGTTATTCCTTATTTGATTTTTCATTTTTTTCCACTTGTAATTTGCTTCGAATTGATTTTTCATTTTTGTTAATATTTGTTTTATACAGGTGGGTGGTCCCATATTTGGTTCATACATATTTAACATTGATATCTCTTCCTCTTGGAGTTTTCCCCTAGCCTAGTATTTTATCTCTTTTAATCATTCTTTCTTTGAAGTTCACATAGTCTGCAAAAAGAACAGCTATCCCTGCTTTTTAAGAGGGTTCCTATTGCATGAAGTATTGTTTTTCATTCTTCGACTTTCATTCTATGAATTTCCTTTTGAATTAGATGATTTTCTTTATATAGAATATGGTTGGATGTTGTTTCTTGCTCCATTCTGCCAGTTTGCTTCTTTAAATTGCTGAATTGAGACCATTTACAATAATGGGAATAAGTGATATATATTGGCTTATTTTTGCCATATTATCTTTCTGCTGTTGGTTCTTTACCTTTACCCTTTGTTTAATTGCTTACGCTGCTTGGTGATTTGTTCCTGTTGATGTTCTTGAAGTTGTAGTTATTTTTATGTCTGTGTAGAATATCTTTCAGTATTCTTTGGAGGGTTGGTTTGGTGGTCATGTTGTTTACCTATTAATTGAGGAAGTACCTTATTTTTGTATTGATTTTGAAGGACAGTTTTGCAGGGTACATCAGTCATTTTCTTTTAGGATTTGAAATACTTCACTCCACGCTCTTCTTGATTTCATTGTGTTGAGAAGTCTGCTGTGATTCTGTTGGGCTTTCCTTTATAGGTGATTTGTTTCTTTTCTCTAACAGCTTTTAATATTCTGTTCTTATGTTGAATTTCTGGGATGTTAATTATTATGTGTCTGGGTGTAAATTCATTTTGGTTATGGCTAATTAGAGTTTGATGTGCTTCACTTATATGTATGTCAGTGTCGTTTCCCATGTTTGGAAAATTTTTGGCTATTATGTCTGTAAATAGTCTTTTCATATCATTTGTGTTGTGACCTTGTTTTTTATTTACAGCTGTCAATCTTATATTGATTTTCTTTGTATCATCTTGCAATTGTTGAACTGTTATTTCCTGATTCCTTGTTAGTTTTAGAAGATATTTCTGGGATGGGATTTAGCTCAGTGGTATAAGCGCCTGCCTGGCAAGCATGAGATTGTGAGTTTGATCCCCAGTACCCCAACAAATAAATAAATAAATAAATAATATTTCCCTTTTTGTTGACTAGCTGCAATCTTGTCTTTGAGGTCTGAAAGTCTATTTTTACATTAATTGAGGCAGTTTTGCCAAGCTTTTGATAGATTTTTTTGATTTTCTGGATATCTCTTTGAATATGTTTCATGCATTCCAGTTCTGTCTTACATTGTTAATTCAAGGCTTCAGTTGTTTTGCCATGTTCCTCTATTTTTTTTTAAACTATGTCTTCTTTAGATATGTTCAGCATTTCTTTCATTACGTTTATCATTTCTTGTTTTACCTGGGAGATTATTTCTGATCTGAGTTCCTTTATAGCTTCATGGAGTTGTTTCTTTACTTCAGTTGCTATCATTTCAGAAGTTTCAGATGTATGGCTTACCTTTTCTTCTATGTCCATGTCTCCTAGGCTTGTTTGGGCTGGGCTGGAAGTTTGTGATTGCATTTTGCTTTTTGGTTTTATCATTTTTCTGAATTCCCCTAAGGCAGTTTAATGCACAGTCTCAGTTGTTTCTTGGATTGAAGATGGCTGGCTGTAATGCAGGAAACTTCCCCAGTTGAATGGCGGATGTTGGGCATTCCTTACCGGGTCCCTAGTGGCACTGAAAGTCTCTCTGCAAATGGGGGTGTGTAGAGGGTGAACCTTCAGCTCACCCTAAGTGGCTCATCAAAGTTACCTTGCTGCTTGAGGTCACTGCGTAGGGCCTCAACAGGCTGCACATCTAGATGGAGTCTGCTATGGAGGCCTTCAGCTTGTGCCACTCAACATATGGCAACTTCCGGCTACCTGGATGTTGCTGGGCAGGGCCCAACCTGGACCCAAGTGAGGATCCAAAGGTTCTGGACTGTGGGGAGGCTAGGTGGGAACCTACCAGGTTCTGAGCAAAGTCTCGTGGCTGCATAGGTAGGTAGCGTTCACTGTGAAGGCCTTCAGCTTACATGTGGCGGCTCCCAGCTACCTGGGTGTGGCTGGGCAAGGGCCACCCAATACCCGAGTGATGACCCAAAGGTTCCACACTGTTTGGGGATGCTGGGTGGGGCCCTACCAGGTTCCAAACAGAGTTTCATGACTGCAGAGCTAGTTAAGAGTTCAGCTCATATGGGGCAACTCCTGGCTACCTGGGAGTCACTGGGCAGGGCTTAACCAGGACCCCAGTGATGACCCAGAGGTTCTGGACTGTTTGGAGACATTGGCTGGGGCACTACCTGGTTCTGAGCAAAATCCAATTGCTGCACAGCTAGTTGTTTTTGCTGTGGAGGCCTTAAGCTTACATGCAACAGTATTGAACTCATGACCTCACACCTTCCTGGCAGGCGTTTATGCCACTGATCTAAATCCCCAGCCACAAGGAAATTTATGTATATACATCCTTGGCAGTGTACTGACTGTCCATTTGAAAGGTCAGCCAAGTCACAGCTAATGATCTGTGGCTCATGACTTAATCACCTGGTGCTTCTACTCCTTTCCCAGCATGCACATAGTCCCTATGTGTGCTGTTATCTGATGCTCAGTTATGGGGTGATGCTGGGGTGACTTAGCTCACATGTCATTTACAGCACACATGTCATTGGCTCACCACCACTGGCCTTCTGACCTGTAACTTAGTGCTGATCTTTTATTTTTTAAGAAGAACTTTAATATAAAACAGTACAGAAAGGACATGCTATTAGTATACTTCTAGAGTATACCAAAAAGGTTAGAATGGGACTGCATGTTGATTATATTTCCATATTCTGTGAGCAAATCATATGGTGTTGATGAGAGAACCTTTTTCACATCTTGTAGCCTGATTTAAGTTTGGCTCACTTGGAGTAAATTAGAAGAAACTTAACTACAGAGTCAAACCCTAGGGAAATATGACTGGGAATTCATGCCTGCCAACCTGCCTACCTTCTCTCCTATCCTCCCTTCACCCTTTTTCCTTTCCATCCTCCCTGTATCCCTCCTTCCCTCTCTCTCCCTTTCATCGTCTCTTCTGTCCTTTCGCTTCTTACATTTCTGAACATAACATCTTGTTTTAAATGTTATCAAATATCAATTAAGTCAGCAGCAATGTCAGTGGCTAATGTATATCTCTTGTAGTCTGAAATGCATTCACAATCACAGAAACCTTTGTATGGATGATTGATATTCTGAAAAGTGAGCCTTGTTGCCTTTCTCCCAGATAGTACCTATCATAAAGTTTTTGAATAATATGTTTTAGGTCATAAGTTACTGACCTAAGGGAATTACAGAACAGAAAAAAGATAAATCTTATTTTTAATGTATTATGTATTACACTACAAGGTTGTAGTGATTTATAATGTGGAAAATTCTTTAACAATCCCAGGAGAGTTACACTTATGAGATAATTTAATTTACTGAATATGCTTTGTATTTTGAGAATTTTGAATAAGTGCTACACAGGAAAGATAATGGCTTAAAAGCAGTAACTTTGATTTTTTTTATGTGTATCAGTAAGGCACTTGACAATTAGCCAACTAATTAAGTGTAGAATTTTAAAGTAATTTAACTATAGATTTTGGAGGATGTTTGATAACATACTCAATAGAGTAATATTTGCCATGTATTTTTTTAAGTTAAAAACTTAATATATACAGATAGTATTATATAACGACACTTTCTTACCAAAGAAATTACTAGTTGCCAGCCTCTGAGAAGCTTTATTATTATCTACTATGTCATTATAAATATCTGGCTACTTATTTTATGTGAATTCTCTGTGTAACACTGTTGTACTCCCTGTATGTGTATTTATACAGTTTTTAAATTGATTTCTATTTTGCAATGAAAGTATGAAAATATATATTAAAATCTGAACTAGTCTGACACATAGTAGGTAATTGAATGATTTTTTTTTTTTGAGGAGTGGCAAGTTCAGATTTCAATGAGATATAATTATTTAAATAATTAATTTTTGCAGAGATTATGCCAGGAAACTGTATTTGCTTAATAAAGGAATATAATTTAATACTTTCAGAAATTACAAATTCATTAGGTTTAAATGCTCACAGTTTTCATTATTGTAATTTGTTCAAGAAAAATATGAATTGCATTAATTGAATTGTGAATGCAAGAAAAATTTGATTGAAACTGTAATGCATTATAATAATAATTATGAAAGCGCCAAAATTTAAAAGGCCAAAGGGAAATTTCTGAAGTAAAACTTGATGCTATAATTTGGAGTTGAAAAGGAATATAAATTATAAGGATGCTGCTGATACTGCTAATGTAGGCCAATCAGAGGCTAAATGTTATTAACTAAGATAAATGCTTTATACCAGATGTTTGGTGGAGCAACCCAAAAATGATACTTGGTGCTTATTGTTGAATTAGACCATATTAGATACAGAGTCTCCCTAAAAGTAGTATCAAAAGAAAATTTCAACAAATTTAAATATTTAGTTGGCTATTGTGATTAAGTAAAATTGATTTGCCGTTAAATAGGCCATCAGGTGATCTAGTGTTAGCTAACCCATTTCTGTGACACAGCTTATCTGTCCTGTTAGCTTGTTCTCTTACTGAAGTCTTATTTTTTGGTGGCAAGTGCTCTGATAGCTTGTAATCTCTAGCCATCAGTCAGGTTGTGGTTGGTTCTGAGACCACCTTGACCAATTTAACCAATGAGTTTTTCCTATGAAGTATGTGTGCGTGTGCAACACACACACACACACACACACACACGATAGAATCAAATCTCTGTGAATTCTGAAAGCTAGAGTTTATACTTCTGCAAGTATTGCCATTTATTGCAACTGCCATCAGTTACTTTTAAAATTGTATTTGTTAGCTGCTGCAAACCCTCAAAAGTCATGTGTTGTCTCACAACACAAACTAATGCTGTATTTGAAAGCCAAAAAGATCAGGAACCTCAATGCCCAAAGCGTCAAACCTGAGAGAATTTACAGTTTCTGGGCTATCTGAAGAAGATAGGGGACCTCCTTCTCTTGCATTCCTCAGGGGATCTCAGCATTACACTGTCAGAAATATACTTCTTGTTCCTTTGTGATCACCAGAAATGTTAAAGATGGCTGGCCATTATGGCCTACACCTGTAATCTCAGTACTTGGGAGGCTGAGGCAGGAGGATTGTTGAGACTCTGAAACCAGATTGGGCTACATAGTGAGTTCAAGACCAGCCTAAACTATATAGTGAGACTGTATGAAGAAGAAACAGAGAAAAACAAAAAACCACACAGAAATGTTAAACTCAAAAATCACAACAAATTTAGAGATCATCAGCTTCTGTTTGTGGTGTTAGAATTGGACAGGATCTGATTCTCTGAAGTAAATGTTCTGATGGCAGAGTGGGTTGGCGTTATTGAGTGAAAAGGGCTGAAGAAAGCATAAAAAGTGAATTGGTTGTTTCAAAGTTACTTTCTTGTAGAATTAAAACAAGACTTCCTTGGTTTGGTGACTCAAAAACTCCTAGTTTTTGAGAATTGGCATATATATATATATATATATATATATATATATATATATATATATATATTAATAGCCACCTCTGACTACCAAGCACTTGAGTAAAGCTAGTGAAGGCAAAGAATTGATTTTTTAATTTTACTTAATTTAGATAGCCCTAGGTAGTTACTATCTAGACAGCACTGGTCTATATGATTTTTGGTCCTTTAAACACAGTTAACCTCAAGGAACCCTCTGCTGCTCATTCCTGTTTTTCCACCTTCCCTGAAATTCCTAAACTAACAAGCTAGCAGTTATTTATCATTCATTATTTACTGAGTATATTGTACATGTTAAGCGCTATGGAAAACACACAAAATCCTTTTTACAGAGTCCACAGCCCATACTTACTAAACAATCCTGCCACCATAAGCAGTGTTTTAGCGTTAACTTATATGTGTTCTTCTTAAAGGGATTTCACCTAGTATAACTTTAAAAAATTGTGATAAAGATGTCTAACAACCTACCATTTTGACTGTTAAGTGTATATATATATGGTGCAGTACTGTCAAGTACGTTCACATTCTCATGTAGCCATAACTACAGACCACTCACAGAACCTTTTCATCTTGCAAAATTAAAACCCCATACCCAGAAGATAATAATTCTCCAATTTCCCTTTCCCACATATCTGGCAGCCACTCATTTATTCTGCATTAATTTGTCTATTCTTAGTATCTTATAAGATGGAATCATCCAGTATTTGTCTTATGACTGGTTTATTTCACTTAACATAATGTCTTTGAGTCTTATCCATGTTATATCATATGTCAGAATTTCATTCTGTTTTGAAGGCAGAATAATACTCCTCTGTAAGTATATACCACCATTATGGTTATATTTAGATGTTCCTCAAAACCTTATGTATTCAGAAGCAGGACCTTTGGAGAGTGCTTGCCTTATAGTGGGGTATAGCTGGTTTATTTTGTTAGGAGATGGAGCATGGTTTAGGTTAGGGTTTCACTAAGTTCTCAAACTGGGCTGGAATGTCAGTCCTTCTGCCTGGGCTTAGAAGTGAACTCCACCATGCTAGGCTCCTTTACTATCTTAATTGAATTGTTTTTGTATTTTAGAAGTTTGAAAGGTCTTTATGTATTTAATAAAAGTCCTTAATTAGGTATCTGCTGTGCAGAGTGCTCCGCCAGTATGTCTAGTCATTTCAATGTTCTAACAGTGCCTTTTTTAAGAGAACATATTTTAATTTTGATGAAGTCCAGGTTATCCATTTGTTCTTGTATGAATCAAGTTTTCAGCTCTAAAATACATTTGCTTAATCCAAGGGCATAATGGTTTTTGCCTGGATATGTTGTGGTTTTATGTTTAGTCCTATGACACATTTTAGATTAATTTTTTATAGGGAACAAAAGTTTTAAGGAAGATCTATTTTTCTGCATAGCATTCTGGTTATTCTTGCATCATTTGTTGAAATAACTGTCCTTGTGACTTTCATCAAAAATCAGTTGACTATGAATGTGTGGATTGATTTCTATTTTGTCCCATTGATCTCTTTGCCTATTTTAATGACACTATTACTTGTGACTTTATAAGTCATATAGTCAGGTTTTGTTTACCAACTTGGTTTTTTTTTCTTTTTTTTTTTTTTGTAATAATTTTGGTGGTTGTGCATATTATTGATTTATTGCCCCTCAGCTCCAAGTGTACCTTTTTTTTCTTTGCCTGATTTGTGAAAATAGGTCAGACCCTTTAGGTATTTTGTTAGTTGGAACAATGTTAAGTTTTTTCTATAGAGAACACTGGAAAGACACTGCATAGGAGTTTTTCTTTAATTCTGTGTGTGTGCTTGGAAAACTTCACTTTATTTCACCTTCTTCCATGTCTCCCCACGTGGCTTCTGTAGACTGTCTGTACTGGTACAAGGATCCCGAAGTGTTCAGGGGGCAGCAGTGCCAAGAGTTGTTGGCAGCTTTTCTTGTACTGTCAGGTGTGTTTTGGTAGAACACTTCTGTGTGAACAGCTTTTAGTAGTAACCTGAAGAGTAAATTTCTGTCAAGTTCTGAGTGGTGGGCCTTTTAGCAAGTTATTCTGGAGCAGCTTTAGAGCAGCTTCTTTACCTTTCAGGGGCATGGGAGAGAGCCCTTTTTAACAAGATACACATTTCAGCCATAGTATAGTTAACGGTTGGTGGAAGCCCTTGCTTTGATGTTCTGTCTCAGTCCTAGGTTGTACTGGCTTTTCCTGCATTAGAGTTGTCTTTTTGCTAGTTGTTTTTTCCAATCTTGTCTTATAGTTAATGATTCTTCATACTAAACTGCCCCTTTTCAAATTACTTTCAAAGTGTGGTTTACTTGAGAAGTGTGACTTCTCTCTCCTAATTGGCTTTGTATTGCTATTTGAATTTTAGAAGCAGTTTTTAAATATCTTTTTAAAGCCTACTATTTTTGCTTAGGATTGCACTGAAAATAGGTATGTTTGCAAAGAATCGTCATTGTAACTTTGAGTCTTCTTTTTTTTTTTAATCGGTACTGGGGATCAACTCACAACCACGTGCTTGCAAGGCAGGCGCTTATGCCGCTGAGCTAAATCCCCAGCCCCATAACTTTGAGTCTTCTGACTCATGAATAAGGTATCATTTGTTTAGAGGTTCAGTTTCTTTCAGCAGTGTATTTTAGTCATAAGTGTACTTACCGATCTTTCCCATATTTTGTCAGATGTGTCCCTAAGTATTTTATATTTTTGATGCTTTTATAAATGATATTTAAAATATCAATTGTAATTATTCATTGCTAATATATAAAATGCATTTAATTTTTTATATATTCGTATTGTATCCTATAACCTGGTAAACTTATTAGTTCTAATGGCTTTTTGTAGATTCTGTTGGATTTTCAATACAAACAAGCATGTATTCTGCAGATAGGATTTTATTCCTTCCTTTTTAATCTGATGCTTTTATTTCCTTTTCTTGCCTGACTTTATTGGCTGGAACTTCTAGTGTATAATGTTGAATGAAAATGATGAGAGTGAACATCTTATAATCTTGATTCTTCCCACAGAGTGAAAGCAACATACTTTCACAATTAATTATGATGTTAACTGTAGATTTTCCAAGATGCTTTTCATCAGGGTGACGAAATTCTTGCTATTTTTACTTGGCAGTATCAAGTATGGATGCTGGATTTTGCTATATGTCACATTTTTTTTTAATTTAAAATGAAATAGAAAGAGGGTAGAAATGATACAAAATTTCAAAAAAAAAAAAAAAACAACCCAAAAACAAAAAACCAGTAACAAATCACTAGTTGAAAATTTCATGTTTTCCTCTTAGAAGTGGTTGTTCAAGTTACAAAAGTAAAGCATACAAAGTAGACATTTAAACAGTGAGACTGCAATCAGTTCTGTTCATCTATCCAACAAAAACTTAGTAATATGGTTATCAATCCTACACACTTAAACATACATGCAGTTATATCCTTTAGAATACTTTCTTTTCCTCTTTTTTTTTTTAACAATAGCTATAATCAATTCTTGTAAACTGTTTAGAAGTTCTACACAGTCTCTACATGTGTGGAGACTAGCCTTTCTGTATTAGAGGGAAAAAGAAATCAAAACAAGTCTACAATACAAATTCCTAGAGAAACACGAAATGAAAAGGATATATAAAACCATAATACTAGGTGATCTACTGTAGTTACTATGATGTCTCTTGTTATTTTCAGTAAAATTGTCTATATTGTCAGGCATAGTATAATTAAACTTAGCAGTACATAGCACTATTAATAAAAACCAAACATTGGAGACAGTATAAGACTTCACAGGCAGTTAATAATCAAACCAGAGTGGGTATCCTGTTGAATCTTATCATCTTCAGAGTAGTTGCCTCTACTCTCAGACTAGATACTCTCAAGCATACCAGATTCGAATAAAATCAGTCAAGACAAAACAGTGATACAGCCAATCTTCTCTGCCTCATCTCTGCTATGCTATTGTTCTGTCATTGTTGCTTACTTTTCTCCTTCATTCCACTGGCTGCCCCTTTCATTGAGGCTTTTCTGTCATTGTTCCTGCAATCCTGGTGATTTTCTTCTCTCTCTCTAGAATGTCCTTTGGTATTCTTTGCAGGGTTGGATTGGTGGTCACGAACTCCCCCAGTTCCTCTCTGTTGTGGAAATATCTTGTCTCTCCATTAATTTTGAGAAACAGTTTTTCAAGGTACATCAATTTGGGTTAGAGGTTATTTTTTTTTCAAGGCTTGGAATATTTCGCTCCAAGCTCTTCTCGATTTGATAGTTTGCATCAAGAAGTACACTGTGATTTTGATGAGTTTTTCTTTATAGGTAATCTGTTTCTTTTCTCTGACTGCTTTTAATATTCTCTTCTTGTGATGGATTTCTGGAATCCTGATTATTATATGTCTGTATGTAGATCTGTTTTGGTTGTAGCTGGCTAGAGTTCTGTATGCCTCATATATCTGAACTTCACTTCCGCTTCCTCTGCTTGGGAAGTTTTCCTTAATTATTTCTGTGAATAGCCTTTTTATTTCATTTGTATTTGTCCCTGCTTCTTCGTTCATGTTTTTTATTCTTAAGTTATAAATCCTCTTGTCGTCTTCTAACCTTTGTATTGTTACTTCCTGGTACCTTGTTATTTTTAAGAGATTCTTCCTTTTGCAATCATACATTGCAAATCTATCTTCAAATTTTGAAAGTCTGTCTTTAGTTTCTGTCAAGAAGTTTTGCCAGCTTTGAATGGAGTTTTTAATTTCCTTATAGTCTCTTTGGATCTGTTTTCATGTATTCTAGATTTTTTTATATTCTTTTTTATATTTTTTATCAAAGGCTTCTCTCCTTTCTCTGGGTTCCTCCATTCTTCCATTTGTGTCTTCTTGAGGAGTGCCCAGCATTTCTTTTATTAATCTTCTTATATCTTGCTTCACCTGAGTTAGAATTTCAGATTTAAATTCGTTGATGAGGTCACAGAAGTATTTCTTTATTTCCGATGAGGCTGTGTCTGATATTGCATGTTTGCTGCCCTCAATCTCCTCTGTATTTACCTCTCCTGGACTTATTTTCCCTGGGTCGGCGATTGGAGGCTTTTTGTTGTTTCTCTGTCTTGTCACGTTTCTGGTTTCTTTCAGACAGGTGAATATTGGAAGTCTCCGGACCTTTATGTATTGCTTACAGTCCCTCTGCAGAGTACTGGCTAGGGAAGTGCTGCCCTCTCCTGTTTGTTCTTGATCTGTGAGGTGTAGGCAGGGACAATATGGGCCGGCCCCTCCCCTCTTAACCAGTGAGTGTCTTTAGCACCTTAGTGTGTGCCCTGTGCATGTCACAGGTTTGGGACAGCCTCGTCCCTGGCTATTGGGTCCTGATCAGAGGCATGGCCCAGCCCAAGCTGATCCCACCAATCTGCTTTGGGCCAGGAGCCGCTGACTGACACCGCCTCAGTTGTTGATTCAAGCCGGCCCTGCCCAAATCCAGTATGTCCTCTAGCCGGTCATCTTGCTTTGGGGAATGCAGTTCCCAGCACTCACCAAAGTCTGTGCAGTTTGGCTCGCCATTTGTATTTCCTGTTGCAGTACCTCCTACCGCCAAGGGTCTTGAGTTCACAAACCCCTGCTCTCGGTGGGGATGTGACCTCAGCTGGATCGTGAGTCACCTGACCCTAAGATGTGCCCAGTACAGCAATCAGAGTGTGCCCAGCTCCAGCCCTCTGTCCACACTTCTTCTTTTTTTATTGTTTTTTTTTCTTTTTCCTCAGTTTCTTCCTGGGTTGCGAGAATTCTTCTCCTTTTGTCTGGTCTTCTCCATGGTATTAGATTTTAGCATTTGAGTTGTTTTTCTCAAAGAGGCTCTCTAGTGTGGTGTACCTATCAATTGGCCATCTTGGATCTCTCTATATGTCACATATTTTGCGTGTTTGTTGAGATGATGTCATTTTTTTTTAAAGCTTATTAATATAGTAGATTGGATTTTCTGATGAGATTGGGCCCATTCAGGGTGCTATGGCCATAGAATAGATTTATGTTAAGATAACTGTACAATCCTGAAATAAAATAATGACTTGGTTGTGACGTATATCTGGCTGCTTGATATTGCTCCACATTTCACGGATGACCTTTGCATTTTTTTCTTCTGTTTTATTTTGGTTTAGTTTCTCTTACCCACCCATCCCAGGCTTGTTGTAATCTTATGTAGTATCAGATCTGTTTATTTTGTATGGTATTTCATCACAAACAATTTTCATCTTAAAAAATGTAATTTAGATCTTATTGTGTATTTTATGTCTCAAATTTTGAATATGTGAAATGCATTTAAAATAATTTTTACTGTTCTTATCTGCTAATTCTAACATCTGGTTTGGTTCTGGATTTGTTATCATACATTGATTATTTTATTCCTCATGATTCATGTTTTCTTGCCTGATTTTTTTTTTTTTTCCTGTTTAGAGACAGAGTATCACTCTGACTGCCCTCAAATCCCAGGCTGGCTCTGTGGTTTATCCTGCTTCAGCCTTGTGGATAACTGGGACTAAAGTCATGTGCCACTGTTCCCAGATCTGGTAATCTTTAATTAGATGAACAATAATGAATTTTACCTTTATTTTGGCCTTAGTATTTTTTGTATTAGTAAAAGTATTCTTAAGCTTGGGATATAATTATTTGGAGATAATTTGAGGCTTACATTTATGTTTTGTTTGGTGTCCTAGAGCAGTGCTCAATCTGGGATTCATTATTCCTCACTAACAGGCAAAACCTTCATTAATTAGTGCTGGTGGGAACAGGTACTGTTCCTGGTTCCATGTGCTTGTCAGGGACTATTCTCTCAAAATCTTTCCAAGTAGTTTTCTTACCAGACTCCAGTACGATTGAGTTGGTCAGTAAATACTGTATTGAATACATACGATACTCTCCTGTAGATCTCTGGGGTTTTTCTTAGTGTTGCTTCTCTGGTACTTTTGCCTGGGGTAGATGCTCTATCTTCATGGATACTCAGCATGTCTGTTTCATCAATTTAGGGAAGCTCATCAACTCTCAATCAACCAGTTTGGTGTTGATTTTGAAAAAATCTTTGAAAGTGATAAACTGGGCCAGTAATAAGAGTTTACATTGTTTCTTACCCCTGTGAAATCACCATTGTGTGCCCCCCCCATCCAGTTTCTTAGACCTGTTATTTAATTTGTCTGGCTTTTCTTTGTTGTTATTTCTAATAAGATGATAAATCTGGTTTCTACTACATGTTGAGGTATGTCTTTGTTTTTTTTTTATTTTTTATTTTATTTAAAGAAAAAAAGCATGTAAAGGGTAGAGATAATACAGAATTTCAAAAAAAAGATAAACAAGAAATCACTAGTTGATAAATTACATATGTCCTCTTAAAAATAGTTGTTCAAGTTACAAAATTAAAGCATACAAAGTAGATATTCAAACAGTGAGAGTGTAAACAGCTATGCATGCATGAGACTCTACATGTATTTCTATACTTTCTGTATTAGAGGGCAAAACAAAACATAGCAAATTCCTATAAAAACATGAATCCAAAAAGTCGTATAAAACCACAGTACAAGGTGATCTACAATGGTTACTGTGTTGTCTCTTATTATCTTCAATAGAATTGTCTATATCATCAGGCATAATTGAATATAGCAATATAATTGAATATAGCAGTACATAACAATATTAGTAAAAATAAAACATTGTAGACAGTATAAAACTTCAAAGGCAGGTAATAATCAAACCATAGTGGATATTCTAGTGAATCTTGTCATCTTAAGTGCAGTTGCCTATACTCTCAGACTTGATACTATCAATTGTAACAGCTTTGAATAAAATCTGTCAATACAAAACAGCGATCTAACAAACCAGATTCAATTATGATCAGTCATGGGTCTTTTTTGTTTTTATTTGTAAACTCCATTATTTTTGGTGATGAAGATAATTCTGGTGTGAGTTGCTTTTTTAAATTTCAACTCTTACTAATGTAATTATGTATTGTGTAAAAATTTGTGTTAGCAATTAAAAAAATTCCAAAGCACTTATTATGCATGCATGTGTAATACCAAGGTTTAAAAAAGTATTTTATTTTCAAAATCATTTCTAAGTACTTAAAATGTAAACTGTAAGATGTTGTAATTGAGTCTAACTATTGAACTACAATGTCGGGAATAGAGGAATGACTGAGAACTTTACAGGGACGCATCCTGATGAAATACGTCATTTGTTCGCAATGTAAAGTTATGTTCCAAATTGGAAATTCCTGGGTGGAAAACAGCTGTAGGATGTTCAAACTTCATTGGTGAACCGGAGAAAAAGCTGGAAACGAGATGAATCACAGGAGGAGTTTTGTAAAAACATGGAAACTTACTGAAAGACTTAAAAAGTCAAGTTAATAGTTCTAACAAAACAGGGCTCAGAATACAGTTGGAGATAGGGCAGTGTAGTTTGTGACTTTGTTTGAATGAAATGAGTTGATCTGGGATAACTGAATTTAAATACTGTGTTTACTAACTGGGTAAATGTTTTAAACTAAATTTCTAACTTCTTGCCTATAGAATGAGCAAAAATTAACTGAAAACATCATACCACAATGATATATGTATACTCATGTTTATAGCAGCACAATTTGTAACAGCTAAATCTTGGAAATGCCCATCAACCGAGGAATGGATAAAAAAGATGCAGTATTTTTATACAATGGAGTACTGCTCAACTATAAAGGAGGACCACATTGAGGCTTTTATAGGTAAATGAGTATGACTTGAGACCATACTCACAAGTGAAATAAATCAAATTCACATGTGTAAATACTGTATTGTCTCCCTAATGTAACAAACTGAAAGAGTAAATAAGATACAAAATCTCCAATAAATATTGTGAAGGGATAAGAAACTGCTCAAAGAGGAAAACATAACTCAGGGAAAAGGAAAAAGGAAGGAAAAGAAAAAGATAATAAACTTGTATATATACACTTAAGATTACTAAGATGACTGTACTACTAATTCCATGAGTTCTTGGAACAAATCAGTTAGCATGCATAGGAGCAGATCAGTTTTCCATGACTATATCTGGTAATTCAAGTAAGACTTTTGAAGATAACTATACAAAATAACAAAATTTGTCATGTTCCTACCACCTTGTTTTGAAAGCCTACATTATTGTTTCATGCCCTTTGTTATAGTTAGTTGACTTGTTTCTCGTTTTTCTTATACTTTGCTTCATTTTGTTTTGCTTTTCCTTCTAATACAGAAAGGATAGATAGGCTTATATATACCTAGAACTTCACCTGAAGAGTTTACAAGAACTGATTTTAGTATGTGTGATGGTATGAATAGCTACACTGAAGAAAACGAGACATCATGGTAGCCATTGCTGATTTCCTAGCATTTTGTTTTGAAGTCCAACAATGCTTTTTATTCTTGGTTTTGATTGGTTTTAGTCTATTTTCAATTATTTGATTTCAATAAGTATGAAGGTATGGACAGCTATTTTGAAGAAGACAAGAATCATTATGGTAGCCATTATTGTTTTTATAGTGTCTGGTTTTGAAGACTCGTAAGACTCTCATTCTTTTGTTTTGATTGCTTTTATACTATTTTGTTTTGTATTAACTTATTGTGTGTGAAGGTATGTGATTGAGTTGAAACTTTGTACTCAATCTAGAGCATCACAGAATATTACAAGAGATGAGGCAACTAGATGAGAAAGAGTTTAATGAGGGCACAGAGGGAGTCACCACAAAGAAGGCTCTGTCAGCTCTCTGCAGACAAAGGGCGGGTTCTGCCTTATATAGGCTCTCATGGGGGAAGGGCTCTGGGGACTAATGTGAGCTGATTTATTTTGTGAGAGTACAAGGGATTGGGTAAATTTTTAAACACATGAGCTTTGGCAAAAACTTTTGTGAGGAAGAAGCCATAGGGAAGAAGGAGTTATCTATTATCGTGGCACAGTTTTGAACTGTTGCTATAATGACTGTGCTGTCTCTCAGATGTGGGGGGGGGAATCTATCAGTATGGATAAGTATTTCAAAGAAAACAAGAGACATTATGATAGCCACTGTTGATTTCCTGTTGTCTTGTTTTCAAGTCCTGTGTTTGCATTGTTTTGCTCTGATCTGTTTTGTTTCATTACTTTTAAAACAAAAAAATAATAGAATGAGTAAAGATTGTAATAAGGATTAAATGAATTTGTTAAATAAAACTACCTAGCAGTATAATTATGTGCTTAATAAATGTTTGTCTTTTTTTTTTTTTTTTAAATAACCAATAGAAGCTTTACTTTTCTCTTACACATTTACGTAGAGATAATCTGAACACAGATGATCCAGACTCCATCAAAAGATTAAAAATGAAGCAAATTCCTGCTGTGTTGATTGCTTGAAACTTTTCATACTTTGGAAGACAGTGAACCAGAGCACTCAGTATAAGACTGTACTACTAGAGAATGCTAGGCAGGAGAGAGAGTTCTAATTTCGAGAAGGATGGTGAAATTTTTTTGTAGGGTTGTGAAGGCAAGCACACATGAGGGCCACTAGAAAAGTTGTCTATTTTTTCATTGTCTTATTAATAGATTTTTTGTTATTGACTTTTCATTCTTCCTTTCCCACTCAGTTTCTAACTCCTAACACTCAAAGAGAAGGACCCATTATCTTGCTTATGATTATAAACAATTTCTAGCTCTTGATTTTAGAAGACAGTCTCTTTTTATAACTTAAAAGAACAAAGACTTAAATGTTTTATAACACTGGAAGTTCCAGTCATTGTTCTCCGCCTTTGCACTGTTTGGGGTCTGCATGTAGGTGATCTGTAATAGACAAAACAGTAATGCGTGATAATGAAAAGCTTCAGAGTAGACATATGGCTGGAAGAGAAATTTGAATAGGATTTTGCAGCAGCTATTTTAGTTGATGACACATCTTCAACTTAAATTGCAATTGACTTTTTTCATTTTCCTCATCTTTCTGTGATGTTTCTATAGTAGAAGGCAAATGAGATCATTTTTGATAGTTGGTTTGCAAAATTTAATGTGTGCATCCAACCTTCTAAAACCTCCCTGTGCTTTTTAGGGAACTCAGCTTGTGACAGAAAGGACAAGCTACTCTTATATGTTTTTAATGTGCTGCTTGTTTCTTTTAGCTGTTACTTAATGCTGTTCTTTGCCTTATGAGGTACTTCTCAACTATAGGTGAGCCAGGCTCCTGAAATATAATCCTTACTTTGAAATTAAATTATCTTTATCTTTTTTGAACACACAAAGCCATTGCTAGTTTTCCTCTTGTTTTGTGGCTTCCTGTGTTTCTCTTATTTAGCTTTTAATTTAAAAATAGCCTGTGTTGGTTGCCATACATTGGAGAATATTGATCTATTCAGATTTAGCAAAGTATGAATATAGCATACCATATTGGCTACAATGTTATTGGGCTGTTTCTTTCCAATTTTTCAAAATACAGGACAAGAACGTGTTTCTTATTCTTTCCAGCTAAGCTCTCAATAGACCTTGCACTTTTTAAACTAACTTGAACAAGAAAAAAAATGTGTACAATAATATACCTGCTATTCATAATGGTATATGATCATCACTATGGAACACATATTTGATTTATTGTTAAGGCTCTCAGTAAATGTGTCACACATAATCAGTATTTTAGTCATGTATTAAGTATTTTTCCTTAAGTTATGAGAAAGTTACTGTTTTTTGTTATTCAGCAAAATATACAAAATTTTTAGTAGTATTGCTTTCTGTGGTAGCCAGAGGAAGTCAGACAACAGACTTATTTAAGACTAAATGGCAACTCACTGATGTTAATATTTTCTTTATATTTCTTTGTTCCTAAAGCCTTATTCTCTATCATTTGTAACTTTTGTAATAAGAAGTAAAGTTTCAATGTTCTAGTGTGTCTTAGAATTTTGGGAAGTATCTGCTTATTTTCATATCTTAAATTTTGAGAAAGCTAAAGCTCCTTTATCTTTTATTTCTCTTCCCCCCAAATCTCCATTTACCCTTAATATTTTTGTAGAAATTCCTATTACTTACAGATGGAGGTAAAAACACATGCAGTTGAAATGTCTTAGCTGTTGAGGATATTTATAAAATTTAGAGATTAGATTTTTTTTTTTTTTTTTTCTGAGACAGAATCTTGCTATGTAGTTCAGGCTGGCCTTGAACTCCCTGGGATCCTCCTGCTTCAGCCTCCTGGTGCTGGGATTATTGATATGTTCTACCATGCCTGGCATCAGATTAGTTATTTAAAATGTTCTGTGGACCAAAAAAAAAAAAAAATCCTCCCTTTGAATAATTATCCAGGAATTCATTTAGATGCTAATTATATCTAAAATATAAAGACAAGTATGTCTTAAAAAGTGTATAACTTCCTTTTGTTGAATGATACAACTTTTATTAGTTGATGCATAGGTAGAGAATATATTTGGAATAAAGAAAGTCCCATGACTTGTTTTTTTGGTTTTGCCATATATGTCATTTGGATCATAGAGTTAGTTGTTTTTTCGTTCTATAAAATAGATGACATAGTGAAACATAAAATGTAAGTTTTTGCACGATTAACAAAGAGAAAGTATACTTTCTCGTCAAAAACATTGAAACTCCAAAACCCAAGGACACCAAAAAAACCCTTTTGCATTTACATACTTTTTAGGACAAAAAATAATATTACTGTATATAGTTAAAAATAGCTTTCAACTCTGAAGAAGACTTTCTCTTAGATTATTACTTCATTAGATCTACTTTTTTTATTATTTTAAAAGTAATTAGTTCCAAAAACAGTTTTAAAACAGCCGTAGTTACAATTGCAGATTTAGTGAAAATGGAAGTTGTAAAAGGCGCTTTACTCTCCTTTTGTATCTCTTTCCCTCATCTCAAATAACCCAAATTTAATGTAAATCTTTGTTAAGCTCAGGATTCCTGTAACTGCAGTGCCATATGTTTAGCTGCATGCAGACATGATGATTATATGTGCCGTTTCATTAAGGTTCTTGATACTTTTAGTTTTCCTACTGCTGATGCATGAGTGATTTTATCCTCTTGTAGCTGAATTGAATTTTATAGATATACATGTATTCCACACAGTTTAGTCATTTTAAGTTAAGACTTAGATGTCTGTTGAAGCTACTTGAAATAAATTTGAACTAATGTTGACATTATTGCAAGTTGGCTAAAAATATCTGCAGAAGTCTTTTAATGACTTTTTTCTAAATCACACATAGGGAAATTTTAAGTGTTATGCTGAAGTCAGCAACTTGACCCTTTCAAGCTAGAAGACCAAATAAAACATCCCTAAATTTGAATAGTATCATGTTCAAAGTGATAAGGGTTCAGAGCTGTTTTTACCTTTAAGTATGAGTGGGTAGGTAAAGTGCAAATACATGCACTAGAATAATTAGCAACCTATTAGAGGTAAGTAAAATTGGATTTAAAAACCTAGACTCAGAAACTTTTTATCTTAAAGAAAATTCCAAAAATCTAGACCACCTTTCTTCTTACACATTAGGAAACAGATGCAAAGAAATGAAGTGAGTTACCTTAAGTCATGGATTAAAATAAGTTTATAGATCTGAAATAGGGACTCAGGAGCAAGTTAACTTTGCTTTTATAATTTTGGTTGTCAGCTAATGCTGACTGATAAGTGCAAGTACCTTTATAGAGGAACTGCTGGATCTTTTCTCACATTAGTCTAGTGGGAATATCAGCAGAATGTGGACTTACACAATGGGTTATTTTTAGAGGGTAAAATTTAACAAAAACCTGATAAAATGCATTCATTAAGACTGAATAAAGAAGCTGTTTACAAAATTGCATTACTTTTAAAACTTATCTATTGACATAGGCATTAAAGAAAATGGAAAAATTTGAAAGAGCATCATTTGATGATGAAGATACAACTAATTAGGAAAAATGAATGAAAGAAGCAAAGAAAAATAAAACCTTGAGACTTCAGTAAGATAAGAAAAATAAAGCAAATTAGTTTTATGTAGAGACTATGTATTTAGCTCATTATCAAAAACTTGTCTTCACTATCTTTTATTTTTCCTGTGGTTCTCTCTGAGAGAACCTGATGTGGTACAGTGGTATGCCATAAGGTTTGTCACCTGTGAACAGAATGTTCTGGAACCTAGAAGTTTCCTTATTAAAATACACTGAAGTAAATAATTTTGAATTGTGCACTTTGGGCTTTCCAATAGATGGGAGGTTGGTTTGTTTTTGTTTGTTTGTTTGATGTACAGGCAGAAATCAGCTGCCAAAGGAATAGTACAATTTTTAGAATTGAGGTGTTGGCAGTGAAATAGGTTCTAGATTTTGACATCTGGGTTGGATACTTGTACAAGGCATAGAAGATAAGAGGGAGAATTTAGAAGCGCCCTCTGTGAAATCCTCTGTGAAAACACTTTTTACAGGGTCTGAGTTTTAGCTTGACTACTTCTCATAATGTGGAATCTTTCTAATATGTGTTGACAACCATTTTCTTATGGGCTCTAGTGTTTGAAGTTCTCTGTTTTTGTCAGGTCTAAATGACCTCTCTCTACATCTGCTCTGTGTTTCTACATTTTATTGATTATAAAGGCTTGAGTAAGTGAAGCTGTTAATGAGGCTGCTAGGATTAGGGAGAAAAGAATGCTAGGTTCAGGGAGCATGGTAAAAAGGAAATTATGATAATGTTGTTCTTGTATTATCTTAACAACAGCTTACAGAATTGATCTTTTTCATATTATATATTAAATGAAATAATAGTTTAATATGTAATAAACACAGTGTTTAACCTTTGTACAGACAAAGAAACTATGCTGCGGTTATTTTCACAATGTGAGGCAAGATTTATGTTTGATATTTGATCTTAGAACCCAAACCTTTAACGTTAACACATTTTGCCTCTTAGAGATAATCTGCATGCCACTTTGGGGAAATATTCTTTCCTTTTCCCTAAATGTGATAGTTGTTAGGGACCAAAGATTAATATTTCAAAACCAGTAACTTGGCTGGGACTTGGGGAGAGATTAGAGATGGTAACATGTTGTAGAATTTATTCAACATTTTGCCAGGTGTAGTGGCCCATGCCTGTAATCCCAGTACTCTGGGAAACTACAGCAGGCGAATTGCTGCAAGTTTGAGACCAGTGTGGGCTATGCTCAAGGCCAGCCTGGACTAATATAGTGAGATTTTATCTTAAAACAAACAAAAAATAAACAAAGAAATAAAGAATTTATATAATACCTTAAGATTGAAGAAAGATACCAAAAATAAAGGAATCTAGAAACACATAAGGGGATATAATTTGTCTTGCATAACAGTAGCAAAAAGAATTTTGGTTAGCTGTTGTTATTAATAGATTTTATGATGCTATATAAACATTAAACATGAAATCTTGATATGTCATAGTGTAGTAAAAGGTTATGATTATTAGTTTATGAATCAGCATTGTCCAATAGAAATATAATGTGAGTCACATATGTAGTTCTGAGTTTTCTAATAGTTTTAGTTTGTAAACTAATTTCAAAATACTCATTTCAATAGCTACTTAATATAAAAATATCAGTGAGATAGTTCACATTCTTTGTTAATAATACTCCTTGAAATTCATGTGTGTTTTATATTTACAGCATGTCTCCGTTGAAACTAGCTACATTTCATGTATTTGATGGCCACAACTGGCTTCTAAGCACCTTCTTGGACAATGCTTTTATGTATTACTAGAAGATAAAAGTTTATTTGGCAGTTGTTATGTTCATTAAAAATTTCTGACTGAGTTTATGGTAAGTGACTTATTTTCCCTCTTGTGTAGTAGAGTGCAGATGTTTTTGGGGGCTCCTTAGTGGCTCACTAAATAAAAGTTACTGGGTTTTGGGTTGCTCACCTCTCTTTCTTGAGCTGGATTCCAGGTTCTTTTCATCTGGAAAAAGTAACAAGCAAAAATCAGTGGCAGAGTTTATTTGAAAATGTAAAAGTGAAGAGTTAGAAACTGGTTCTGCAGAGTGAGCTTGGGCTGAGTAAGAGGAAACAACAGTAAGATAAAAGCACACCCTGGCAAGTGCCAAGTCCTAATAAATTTAAAAAAAGTACACCTTTCCTCTTGAGAAAAACAATGACAGCAAGTTCTTCTTGATGTCTGTGTGCTTTTTATACTCCTAAATCTCAATGAAAGCCATGGGAACTTCTATTACAGCTCCCGAGAGGTCATGCTGGGATTCCATGCCTCAAGTCTAGACCATCCTGTTGAAAACCTGCTCAGGTTCTGATGAGAAATTCACTTGCAGGGCCATGGGAACTGTTGTATACATATACATGTATTCTGGGATCTTGTAATAAACAGGTCTTCCTACTCCTCCAGCCAGTTTTGCCACACCCTACTCTTCTATGTCAGAGGGGCATGTGGTGCTAATGACATCTCTAACCAGTAGTGTCCAGAGAATCTACTTAGGAGAGGAACATATTTAGTAAGAAAGAAACATGGAGGAAGATGTACCAATTATTTTAAGCTTCATACTAAAGACTTGTGAGGGACTCCAGAAAATTTTTGCTGTAATAGAAGTTCTTTGGTTTTATATAAAAGCCTAGTGCTTGCTCTTTAGCTATAGAGAAGAATCTCACAATTCTTAGTGTTGAAACATGGTATTTGTCGATTCAGAGAGTTTGTGCTTCTTCCTGGAATCTTCTTAACCTCATTTTTTTTTCTCTTGTCTTTTATGGGATATATATTTACAATTACATTGTTTTGGTAGGCATTTATCTAAACCTTATCTCTTTTCTTTTTTTTTCATTTTTTTGAGACAGTGTCTCACTATGCGGTTCAGGCAGGCCTTGAGCTCATTTTGTAGCCCAGGTTGGTCTCTAATTTGCAACAATCCTCCTGCCTCAGCCTTCTGAGTGCTGAGATTACAGGTGTGTGTCACCACACCTGGAAATAAACCTTATCCTATTAAAAACCTTTATCTTATTAAAAAAAAGTTGAGTCTTTTCTCCCATAAAATTATAATATGTATTTTTTGTGAAAGTTTAGATAATGAAGATACTTTAAATCAATTAATATATTTAATAAACACATCTCTAGTTGAGCGAAGTGATAGAGCATTGGTTTCCTCTTAAAGAGATGGGGTTTCTTATGTGCAGTCCAATGCAGCATCACTTTTCTGGTTTGGATAGGATAGTACTAAAGATTTTATTTCCTTTAAAGATAGGGACAAATGGGAGATATATGTTCTTTTTGGCAGAGGAATATTTATATATTTCTGTGGGTTTATTTATTTATTTATTTATTTTAAAGAGAATAAAACAAAGAGAACAGAACAAAGCAAATGTGAACAGAACAATGCAAGGAACACAGCACTTCACAACCAGATAATTGGACACCAATAGTAGCTACCATAATGTCTCTTTTCTTTGAAATAGTTGAGCATTCCTTCATACACATTAATATCAAACATAGCGATATAGTATAAAACCATTCAAAAGAATGAAAGCATTATAGAACTTCAAAACCAAATAGCAGGAAATGAACAGTGGCTACTATATAACATCTCATTTTCCTCAAAAATTTATCTATACCATCACATATAATAAAATCAAATAAAACACAACAGGATAGAACCAAATCAAAACAGAAGAACAAAAGCATGGTAGCACTTCAAAGCAAGATAATAGTAAATCAGCAATGGCTGCCATAATGTCTTATTTTCTTAAAAATAGCTATTCATACCATTACACATTATAAAATCAAAACAGAACAAAACCAATCAAACGAATGAAAGCATTATAAGACTTCAAAGCAATATAATAGGAAACCATGGTTACCATAATATATCCTTATTATATTCAAAATAGCTGACAGCATAGAATCTAACAAAACAAGACAGAACAAAGCCAAACCTAACAAAATTGTGTAAACAATGCAAGAGTTCAAGATAAGATGATAAGAAATCGATAGTAGTTTTTACCTTTCCCTCCCAGGTGTTTCCTCCCCTTTGCTCTTACATTAACTATTTTGCTTTTCGATCCCATTAACTCCTCTGTTTCTTATGCTAGGGTTCAAGTGTATGAGTTTGAACTATTTCGGCCATGAACATAATCTCCAGTTGTGCCCATTTACCTACAGGAGCCTTGAGATTATTCTACTTTATAGCTGGGTAGCTTTCCACTGCCTGAGAATACCATATCTTTCTTATTTATTCTGCAGTTAATGGGCAAGTTATTCTTGCTTTTTTGGGTGGGGGTCTCTTGTCATATGAAATAATTATTTTCTCTCCTTTGATTTTCAGTCTGTGAATTTCCTTTCCAGTTAAATGTGTTTCTTGTGTACAGTGTATGGATGGATCTTTTTTCTTGATCCACTCTCCCTGTGTTTCTTTTTATTGCTGACCTGAGGCCATCTACATTAATGGTTACAAATGGCATACATTGGTTTGTCTCTGCCCAGCTATCCTTCTGTTGTTGGCCCTCCATTTTCCCCTTCATTCAGTTGCCTGTCTTGTTTAGTGATCCTCCTCTGCTGCTGTTCCTGGAACTATGGTTATCTTTATCTCTTTCTAGAATATCCTTTAGCATTCTCTATAGGGTTGGTTTGGTAGTCATGAATTCTTTCAGTTGGTGTTTATCATGGAAGTATCTTATTTTTCCATCAATTTTGAAAGATAGTTTTGTAGGGTAGATCAATCTGGGTTGGAAGTTGTTTTCTTTCATGGTTTGAAACACTTTACTCTAAATTCTTCTTGACTTGATAGTTTGTGTTGATAAATCTGCTCTGATTCTGATTGGTTTTCCTTTATAGGTGATTTGTCTCTTTTCTCTAACAGCTTTTAATATTCTATTCTTGTGCTGAATTTCTTGGATCTTGATTATTATATATCTGGGTATAGGTTTACTTTGGTTTTATGGCTAGTTGGAGTCCTATATGCCTCACTTATCTGCATGCCAGATGTATTTCCCATGTTTGGGAAGTTTTCTGCTATTACTTCTGTGAATATCCTTTTAATTTCATTTGTGTCAACTCCTGCTTTTTCACCTACACCTATCATTCTTAAGTTATGCTTCTTTGCATCATCTTGTAGCCATTGGGTTGTTATTTCCTGATTCTGTGTTATTTTTCAGAGATCTTTCCTTTCATGATCACTAGCTGCAATCCTGTCTTCAAGGTTTGAAAGTCTTTCTTGAGTCTCTTTCAGGTGGTTTTGCCAGCTTTTGATTGAATTTTTAATTTCCTGGATCTCTCTTTGAATCTGTTTCATGCATTGTAATTTCTTTCTACACTCATTCAAGGTATCCATCATTTTCCTATACTCCTCTTTATTATCTCTGTCTTCTTTAGACCTGTTGGACAATTCTTTCAATATGTTTATGATTTCTTGTTTTACCTGAGACATTATTTCTGATTTGACTGCTTTTACAATCTCATGAAGTTGTTTCCTTACTTCAGTTGATATCGTCTCAGAGATTTCAGGTGCGTGACTTCTGTTTTCTTCTATGACTGTATCTCCCAGACTTATTCTGGTGGGCTAGAGGTCTGAGTTTGCCTTTTGCTCCTTTGTCCTGACATTCTCCTGAGTTCCTCCCAACAAGCTGTTTGTGGGGCCCAGGCACTTCCTGTGTTGGCTTTTCCTAGGCATTGTAGGGGGATGAGACAGGCACCTGGGTTCCTATAATTCCAGATTTACAGGGAGATAGCAGGGCATGGAGCAGGCTTCTCTAGACCTTTGCAGCTATACTGTGGCTTTGCTGATGATTAGGGGTGCATGGAGCTGGGGCTGCTTCTTTCAGCCTGTGTGTCTACACTGGGACTCCCACTATGGTGGCAGACACATAGGACTGTGTTTGTCTGATTCTTCTAGTGGATGATGGTTGTCTGAGGGAACCAAGAGCCTCCAGTGATAGCCTACAGATACACAAGGCTTACCTGGCTGTGTCCCTGCTACTGCTGGCTGCCTGCAGGAAGGAGCCTTCCGGTGGCAGCTCCCTGAGGTTGAAGGTGGATCTGCTGGTTCTCTTTGCCAACGCTGGCTATATGCAGGATGTAGCCTTTTGGTGGTGGTGCACAGCAGATAGAGGTGGATCTGTCTGTCTCCCTCAACCTGCACAAAACACATGGAAGGAGCCTTTTGGTGGCGAAGCCTGGCAAGCAGAAGAAGAGGCAGATCTCCTGGTTCTCTTGGCCCATGCTGGGCATGCCTGTTTTTGTTTTTTGAGACAGGATCTTTGTATGTAGTGAAGGTTGGTCTCGAATTCACTAGGTAGCTGAGGTAGGCCTCAAACTCATAGTAATCCCTTGCCTTAGCCTCCTGAGCGCTGGGATTACAGACATGTGCCACCATATCTAGCCTCTGTGGATTATATTTTAAGTCGACATTTAATTTTAAAAAATCTTGGTTATTGTATATTTGTAGGATTTATAAAAATAAACAGGTATAGGACTGGTATTACTTCTTTAGAGATATCAGATTAAAATATAAGTTCTTTTTATAATTAAGCAGAAGGGAATATACTTTTATAATAGTAGTTTCCATTTTTTGAGTTCATAGGCTTATGCTGATGTGATGTATTTAGTATACCTAAATACTATTTTTTTTTTTACTATGATGAATTATGTTTCATTTGTTGTGAATGTAGTCTTAAGTGGGATAAGGGTGATTTGTAGAAACCAGTGCTTGTCACTTTTGGGGTAGGTGGTAGGAACAGACAAGCTAGAAATATACTTGGAAAAATGAAAATAACTAGGAAGAACTTGAGATAAGGAGAAATAAATATTTTGAGAAAAGTTAGACTTTTAAAAAATAAATAATTTACATAAAAATCATTAGGAGCATGGTAATATTTTATAAAATTTGTTTGACTAGAAGATATGTTAAATAGGTATCTTCATATTAATTTATTTTTAAATTTTATTTTAAAGAGAAGAAAGAAAAACCAGAAATCAAGAAGCAAATCTAAAAAACAACAAAAGCAAAATGACAAAAACAACAATAGCTGTATAGGTTTTCAAAACAAGATAGCAATTTAACAGTAGTTATACTGCATATTGTTACCTTCAAAATAGTTTCTCAGGTTACCAGATACAGGAATAAAATAAAACAGTAAAGTGGAACAACACATTAGATTTCAAAAACAAGACAGATGGAAATCCCCCACAGTTGCCACATTGCATACTGCCATCCTCCAAATAGATGCCCAGACCACCAGTGACAGGTCTGCAAAGTCAATCAAACAATATAAGCATCAAGCTATTCCTTTCACTTCTGTTATTATCATCTTATCCTGAGTTCCTCTGAATCAGCCAGTTTCTTAACTGGGGGTGGGGCAGATACTCTTCTGGCTACAGGAAGGCGTGATTGTCTTCTTGCTGAGTCTCTTTCTGTTCCCCATGGTAGGCCTGGCTGAAGGGAAGATGTAATTTGTCTTCTGCAACTTTCTTTTTTTGGGAGTGTCGGAAATCGAACTGAGGACCTCGTGCTTGCCAGGTAGATGCTGTGTCATCATTAAGCTATATCCTGAGCCCCATCATTTGTCTTCTTGCTGAGTCTCTTTGTGTTCCCCATGGTGAACCCCATTTCACTGGAAGTCGTGGTTTGTCTTCTTACTGAGTCTTTTCTTGTTTTCCATGGTGAATAAGCTTCATATTTATTATGTTTATATTTTGTACGAATGAAGTGTCAAAATCCCTAAGCTTTTAATTGGTCTTCATCCTCATGTGTTTCTAGATAGGAGAATCAGGAGACTATGTTTTAGTTAGATAGCATACCCTAACTGCAAACTAGTTTGCTTTAATCCAGTTTTCCATATTTTCTATCATATTCCTTATAAAGTTACATAGATTACTTAATTTTTAAAATACCATGAAACATTAAATATTCTTAGTAGCCCATCATAGTCCTATACTTGTCTTTTTAGTTTTTGAAAAAATGAAATTTCATAACCAAATAATAAGAGAATAACAATATTTATCACACTGTGTATTGTTATCTTCAGGTTAGTTTCTCAGAGTATAAGACATAAACCAAAAAGATTCTTACGAAAAGATACAACTAAAAAAAAAAAAAGATACAACTGGATAATAACACTAAAGCCTTGCCTTTTCTTTTCTTTTCTTTTCTTTTCTTTTCTTTTCTTTTCCTTTCCTTTCCTTTCCTTTCCTTTTCTTTCTTTCTCTCTCTCTCTCTCTCTCTCTCTCTCTCTCTCTTTCTTTCTTTCTTTCTTTCTTTCTTTCTTTCTTTCTTTCTTTCTTTCTTTCTTTCTTTCTTTCTCTTTTTTGACATAGGATCTCACTATGCAGTGCAGTTCAGGCTGGCCCCAAGCTCACTTTTGTAACCCAGGCTACTCTCATACTTGTTACAGTCCTCCTGCCTCAGCCTTTTGAGTGCTGGGATTATAGGTGTGTGCCACCAGGTGCCCAGCTCAAAGCTTTATTTTCAAGAAACCAAAATAAACTAATAGTATAAATGAAAGTAGCCATGTATATTGAAATATTTTTGAAACATCAGAATATGTAATTTGAAACCTCTTCCTATTTCTTATTTATCTTTTGTCTATATGTAGTGTTTCTCATATAAGAGAAAATGTAAAAACTCAGGTTAAGGGCCTTGATGGACAGATGTGCCTTCTCAGGGAAATGGCGGGAAGAAACGAGAGAAGTGTGTTTTGAAGATGAGTGACTGTGAGAGTGGACCATCCATGCATCGCTGTGATGAATCCTATTAGATCATGGATCTTGGGACAGACACAAATCAAGAACTCGTTATACACAGAAGACATCCTGAAGAACAAATCTTGCCTAGAGGCACCTTGATACTAGCTGCCTACTACAAAAATTTATAAGGATCAACATAGAAAACAAAATAACTTTTGAAATAGAAAATGATAAGACATAGATGTAAACTGCAACCTCAGACCTCCAACCCACCCAAAACAAGTTTAGGAGACAAGAAGATAGGAAAATGGATGATACACAGCTGAAATTTCTGAAGTGACAGCAACTGAAGTAAACACATCCAGGTTCTCTTAGTTCCTTGAAAAGACAGTTTTCAAGGAACTAAGGACAAGATATCATGCCTACATCTTGTACTTTGAACAACAGCTACAAAGACAATACACAATGTATCAATTATTGTAATAGTCCAACTCACCTGGTTTGAAACTCAGTTTCATGGTTATGTTTATTATTTTTTTCTTTCATACAAAATAAAAAAGGAACAAATTCATGGGACTATAGAAGAAATCAGATTAGAAATGATGTCTCATGTTAAAAAAAAGAAATATCAACATTCATACAGGAGTTGTCAGAAAATCAGGAGTACCAATAAAAAACTATGATACAAAGAGGTTGGAAGTCATGAATGATCAATATAGGAAAGAAACAATGCATGATATGAATTCTAAGAAATGCAGGAAATTAAAACTTCATTGAAATCTGGCAAAACTGCCACAATAAAACTGAAGGCACCAGTTTTTCAGTCCTTGAAGACAGGATCGCTGTTAGTGATCATGAAAGGAAAGGTCTCTGCAAAAAAAAAATCACAATTTGAAAGTTATGAAGGAGAGATAGGAAATAATTCAAAAGCTGCAAGACAAAGCAAAGAAAAATGATATAGGAATAATTAGTGTCAATGAAAAAGCAGAAGTCAACACAAATGACATAAAAATCTATTTGCAGAACTAATAGAAAATGTCCCAAGCATGGCAAAAGAATCTGACCTACAGATAAGAGAAGCATGTAGAATTCAGTTAGCTATAACCAAAATAAGTCAACACTGTGACATACAATAATCAAGATCCCAGAAATTCAGCATAAGAAAGGAATATTAAAAGCTATTAGGGCAAAACGAAACAAAAAAACAGATCATGTGTAAAGGAAATAGAAGCACAGCAGATTTCTGAACACAAATCTTCCAAGTCAAACAGAGCTTGGAGTGAAGTATTTCAAGCCCCAAAAGAAAACTACTTCCAACCCATATCAATGTTCTCTTCAAAACTGTCTTTCAAAGTTCATAGAGAAATAGGATATTTCCACAACAAAGAACAAGTAAAGACCTTCGTGAGTATCAAACCGACCCTACAAAGAGTCCAGAAAATATTCTAGAAAGAGATAAAAATGACCACAATTCCACAAACAGCAATAGAAAGAAATCACCAAGCAATGCAAGCAGTTAAACAGAGGGGAAATGTAGGAAAACAATAGCAAAAAGACAACATGACAAAGATAAGCCAGTACATACCAGTTATAACCATGAATATAGATAAATAGGCCATATACTTGTCCATAGAACATGGTAAAGTAAATGTAAAGGAATTGAACTTATACATGCATATTATCTTACCATGGTCCAATGAAATTTGAAATTAATGGCAAAACCTCAAAAACTCCATAAACTCCTGGAAATTAAACACCATCATCTTGTACAACCAATGGGCATGGAGGAAATTAAAAAACAAATTAAACAATATCTACAATCAAGCCAAAATGCCAACACAGCTTTCCAAAACCTGTGCCACTCAATGAAAGCAGTCCTTGGAGGGAAATTTATAATGGTGAATTCTCACATCAGAAAACAGAACGAGCCCAACTAATCAAACTAATTCTGCACCTCAAGCTACTAGAAACAGAAGAGCAAGGCAAGCCCAAAGCCCAGTAAAGAGAGGAAATTATAAAACGCAGAGCAGTTTTATTGCTTCACTCAATTATACTGCTGTATTCAATTATGCCTGATGATACAGACATTCTATTGAAGATAATAAACAACACAGTAATCATTGTAGATCACCTTGTACTGTGGTTTTATACAACTTTTTGGTTTCATGTTTTTAGAGGAATTTGTTTTGTTTTGTCTTGCTAAATTTTGTTTTTCACTCTAATACAGAAAGGTTAGAAATGCATGTAGAGATTCATGCATGCGTAGCTGTTTACACTCTCACTGTTTGACTATGTACTTTCTATGCTTTAATTTTGTAACTTGATTTCTAAGAGGACAATATGTAATTTATTAACTAGTGATTTCTTATTGTTTATCTTTTTTTTGGAATTCTGTATTATCTCATATAAGAGAAAATGTGATATTTGAACTTGTATGTCTGTTTTATTTAACATAATGTTCTTAAGTTGCAACCATTTGCCTATGACTGCCTCAGGATTATCTTTCTTATAGCATAGTACTCTATTTTGTATAAATACCACAATTTCTTTATCCATTCATCTGTTGATGGACATATATACTGTTTTCAAAATCTGGCTATTATAAGTTGTGCTGGAATAAACATAGGTAACTCTGTAATATGATGATTATAACTCTTTGGGGGAAGTTATCTAGGAGCAAAAGAGCTGAGTCAAATGAAATACCTACTTTTACTTTTTTGAGGAATCTCCACACTGATTTCCATAGGATGATAGCTATTCTTTCCAGGTTAAGACAGTATCTCAGTGTAGTTTTTATTTGCATTTCCCTTTATGTCCCTTATTGGAGAGCATTTTTTCATATTTTTATTGGCCACTTGCACTTCTTCTGAGAAGTATCTATTCATTTTAGTTGCCCATTTTTTGATTGGGTCTTTCATTTTGGAGGAATATTTAATTCTTTTTGAGTTCTTTATATATTTTTGTTCTTAGTTCTCTGTCCATGAACTTGCTGAAAAAAAATTGTCCTATTCTGTGCCTCTTCACGGTGTTGGTTGTTTCCTTTGCTGTGCAGAAACTTTTTAACTTGATAAGATCCTGTTTGTTGATTCTGGATATTATTTCTTATGCCATTGGGATTCTGCTCAGAAAGACCTTTCCTATGTCTGTTTTCAATAGTTGTACCCATTCCTGTGTTTTCAATAGTTGTACCCATTTTATCTGCAGTAGATTGTATTTTTAACATTTAGATCTTTGATCCATTTTGTTTTAGCATAGTATGTGGTGAGTTATGTGGGTCTACATTGAATCTTCTGCATGTTAATGTCCAGTTTTCTCAGTGCCACTTCATTCCTTCATCAAAGGTAAAATAGCTGTATGTGCCAGGGATTGTTTCTGCTTCTGTTCTGTTCCATTGATTACCTGCTTATTGTTTTGACAGTACCATGCTGTTTTAATTACTGTAGCTTTATAGAATATCTTCAAGTCTGAGATTGTGATACCACCTGTTTTGTTTTTTTTAACCTAGCATTGCTTTTGCTATTCTGGGTCATTCATTGGTTTTGCTTTTTTTTTTTTTTTTTTTTTTGAGACAGTGTCTCGCTGTGCAGTTCAGGATGGCCTTGAGTTCACTTTGTAGCCCAGGTGGTCTCGAATTCACAATAATCCTCTTGCCTCAGCCTCCCGAGTGCTGGGATTACAGGCGTGAGTTGCCACTCCCAGCTTGGTTTTGCTATTCTTATGATTCCATATAGGATTGTTTTCTCTACTTCTGTGAAAAATGACATTGGTATTTTGATTGGGATTGCATTAGTTGTGTATATCAGTTTTGGAAGTGTAGCTATTTTAATTATGTTGGTTCTACCTATCTAGGAACAGGAGGTATTTTTGCATTTTTTTTATGCTCTCCTCAATTTCCTTTTTCAATGTAATGGCTTTTTTGTTGTAGAGGACTTTGCTTAGTTTGGTTAATACTTAAGTATTAAAATTTGACACTATTGTGAATGATACTGTTTTTTTAGTTTATTTTTTAATAAGTTCTTTATTAATGTATAGGAATACTATTGACTTGTGTGTTTATTTTGTATCCTACACTGCTCAATTTAGTTATTAATTCTAGAGGTCTTTTAAGTAAAGAAAATTTATAAATAATGATATTTTGACTTCATCTTTTCCTATACATGTTTTTATTTCTTGTTCTTGCCTGATTGCTGTGGCTAATTCAAGGACTACATTGAACAGGAGTGATGATAATGGACAGTCTAGTCTTGATTCTGATTTTAGTGTGAAAGCATTCAACTTTTCCCCATTTAATATGATGTTAGCAGTATTTTGAAAATAAAGACTTTCTATACTTGTCTTCTTCAGAGTTTTTACCATGAATAGATGTTGGATTTTGTCAAAAACCTTTTCCACATCTTTTGAGATGATAATGTGATTTTTGTCTTTGCTTTTATTTATTTAATAAGTTACATTGATTGATTGGCACATGTTGAACCATTCTTGCATCCCTGAGACTAAGCCTACTTTAGTCATGGTATATGATCTTTTTGATTATTTGTTGAATTCTGTTTTTTAGAGTTCTTAAGGACTCTGGAATGCATGTTAAGGATTTTTGCATATATGTTCATTAGAGAAATTAGCCTATGTAGTAGTTCTCTTTTTTGATTCAATTCTTATCACATTTTCAGATCAGGATAATGTTAGCTTATGAGAATGAATTTGGAAGTATTCCTTCCCTCTCAATTTCATTAAAATGTTTGTGTGGTGTTAGATCTTCCCTGAAGTTCTTACAGAATTTTGAATTTTGACCATCAGGTTCTGTGCTTTCCTTAGTTGGCAGATTTTTATTTTTATTTTTTTAAGTTACTGCTTCAATTTCATTTTGAGTCATTGTTCAACATTTTAAAGTTTCTTTGGTTTACTTTTGGTAATTTATATGTATCTAGGAATTGTCCATTTCTTCTTCATTCTCCAGTTGTTTGAATATATGTTTTTGAAGTACTTGTTAATAATTTTGGGAGTGCCCATTGTGATTGCCCATTTTTCAATTCTAATTGTGTTCATTCATGTTTTTGGTCAGATTGGCTAAGATTTTCTTTTCTTCTTTCAAAGAATCAGCTCTTGCATTCATTGATTCTTTTATTGTTTTTTTAGTTTTCCATTTCATTAATTTTTGCTCTGAACTTTATGTCTTTCCTTTTAGAAACACTAGGTTTTGATTGTATGTATTTATTTTAAAGAGAAAAAACTAAAAGCAATGATACAGAGTTTCAAAACAAGATAATAAGAAATTAACAGTGGTTAATATATTGTATATTGTTATCTTCAGAATAATTTCTCAGATTACAAGATACAGGTATGCAAAGTTGATCAAACAATATAAGCATAAACCATTCTTTTCAATGAGTTAATAGAAATTAGTAGTTGAATTATCTTACCTTCAAATAATATTATGTATATATATATATGCAAAACATGTGTATGTATATATGCATATATTTTTTTTTCTTGCTTTTTTTTCTCCTTTCTCCCATCCCAGTTTTTCTTTCTTTGTAAGCAGTTTCTTTCCCTTTCACTATATCTGTTGTACATTTTTATCTTACTTACTTTTTCAATTTCTTACACTAGGGAGACAATGTGATGTTTACACATGCGAATCTGAATTATTTCACTTATGAGTATGGTCTCTGGTTGCATCCATTTACCTATAAAAGCCTCAATTTTATCTATCTTTATAGCTGAGTAGTTACTCCATTTTATAGAAATTCCACATCATTTTTATTCATTCCTTGGTTGATGGGCATTTGGGTTGTTTCCAAAATTTAGCTCTTACAAATTGTGCTGCTATGAACAGGAATGCATATGATATGATATGATATGATATGTATATATTGCTGTGATATGATGTTTTTAATTCTTGGAAAATACCCAGAAGGGGAACAGCTGGGTGAATGGAACCTCTAATCCTAGTTTTTTGAGGAATCTCGCCACTGATTTCCACAGTGGTTGTACCAGTCTACACTACTACTGTCAGTGGAGAAGGGTTCCTTTTTCCCTACAACGCCACCAACATTTGTTACTGGTTGGTTTGTTGATGATAACCATTCTTTTTGGGGTGAAACTCAATGTTGTTTTAATTTGCATTTCTTGAATGACCAGTGATGTTGAACATTTTTTATGTGTTTATTTGCTGTTTTTATTTCTTCATCTGAAAAGTGCGTATTCATGTCACATGCCCATTTTTGGATTAGGTCTTTGAATTTGGGGGGCCTGACTGTTTTGATTTCTTTCTTTTTTTTTTTTATACAGATGTTGTCTGTTGGTTTGTCGTAGATGGCTTTTATCAGATTGAGGTAAAGACCATCTATTCTGATTTTCTGTAGGGTTTTATCAAGAATGAATATTGGACTTTATCGAAAGCCTTTTCTGCATCTATTGAGATGATCATGTCCCTTTTGTCTGAGGGACATTGGGCTAAGATTTTTTCCTAATTAGTGGGCCATCTTTTCATTCTGTTGGTGATTTCTGCAAAAACTTTTTAAGAAGATGGGATCCCAGTTGTTGATTCTTTGAAATTCTTCCTGTGCAGTTTGGTTTTTGTTCTTGAACTTTCTGCCTATCCTATGGATTTAAGATTTCTACCCACTTTCTGTTCCAGAAGATTTAGTGTTTCTGTTTTTAATATTTAGATCTTTGATCCATTTTGACTTTAGTGGATGGTGATAGACGTGTATAGTTTTAGTCTTCAGCATGTGGAAAGCCAGTTTTTCCAGCACCATTTATTAAAGAAGCTGTCTTTATTCCAGTGACCATGTTTGCCCCCTTTGTCAAAGATACGGTGGCTGAGTGTGTTTGTAGTTTGTGTCTGCATACACTGATCCTTGGTTTTTTTTTTTTTTTTTGCCAGTACCATGCTGATTGTTATCATAGTAGCTTTATAGTATAATTTCAAGAATGAGATGATGTTGCCAGTCTTTCCTTTGTTGCTTTTGGTATTTTAGGTCTCTTCTGTTTCTAAGTGAATTTTAGGAATGTTTCTCTAGATCTGTGAGGCATGCTAATGGTATTTTGATTGAGATTGCATTAAATATGTATAACAGTTTGGGCAGTATGGCCATTTTCACAAAGTTGGTTCTTCCTGTCCATGAGCAAAGGTTATCTTTCCATTTTCTAATACCCTCTTCAATTCTTTTTTCAGAGTACTGTAGGTTTCAGTGTATAGATCTTTTACATAGTTTGATAGATTAATTCCTAGATATTTCATTTTTTGGATGCTATTGTGAAGGGTTTGCATCCCTAATTTCTCTCTCAGTGAGCTTGTTGTTTGTGTACAGGAATGCTATTGATTTTTGAATATTGACTTTGTATTTAGCTATACTACTGAGTTTAGGTATTAAATCTAGAAAGAAGTCTTTCAGTAGCCTTTTTGGGTTCTTTTATGTAGGTTATTGTTTCATCTATATAATGATAATTTAACTTTTTCCTTTCCTATCCTTATTCTTTTTCTTTCTCTTTCTTATCTAATTCTTCTGGTTAACATTTCCAGAACTATATGAAATAGAAAGGGATATAGTGGATATCTTTGTCTTATTTCTGCTTTTAGATGGAAAGCTTTCAGTTTTTATCCATTTAATATGTTGTTGGCTGTTGGTTTGTCATAGATGACTTTTATCAGAATGAGGTAAAGACCATCTATTCTGATTTTCTGTAGGGTTTTATCACGAATGAGTATTGGACTTTATCAAAAGCTTTCTCTGCATCTATTGAGATGATTATGTGAATTTTGTTATTGGCTCTGTTGATATGGAGTATTACATTTATTTATTTGTGTATGTTGAGCCATCCATGTCTTCTTGTGATGAATCCCAGTTGGTAATATATCGGGGACCTGGCCTAGATCCCCAATCTCTGAAATGAATATATGGTGAAGGCTTAAATAAATGAGATAAGTGGTATGATTTTAGGGTTCCAAGAGGATCAAAACCCTTCTCCTAAGGTCTGAGACTCTGAGGGATAAGATGGGATGCCCCTGGGTAGCCTGTATTTATTTTTTGTTTCAAATAAGGAAGGAAACTGAACAGATCTTGGGAATGGCTCAAGGACTTTGCAAGTAACAAATTTTGTTAAGAAACAGAAGTATCTTAGGAGAAGATCTCCATGTTGCATTTCACTACAGGGGTGAAATGCCTATGGCTACAGTCTTTATTTAGTTAATTGAAGTTGGAGCCAGGTGTCCTCAACTATTATCTTAGCTTGCCCTGGTCATGCAGCAGCTCTACATGTGTGTTCAATTTTCAGTTTCAATGGCTCCCAACAATAATGGTGTATAACCTTCTTGATGATTTGCTTCAATCTGCTGCCTAGTAGTTTATTGAGAATTTTTGCATTGGTGTTCATTAGGGAGATTGACCTGTAGTTCTTTTTTTTTTTGGTTGGGTCTTTTTCTCATTTTGGTATCAGGGTAATACTTGCCTTCAGGAATCAGTTAGGGAGAAGTGTTGGGTTTCCTTTCAATTTTGCTGAAAAATTTGAGGAGTATTGGCATTAAATCTCCTCTAAATTTCTTATAGAATTCAGCTGTGAATTGATCAAGGCCTGGGATTTTCTTCTCAAGTTTTTATGTTTTCAATTTCCTTAACTGATACTGGGTTACTCAGAATTTTTTACACCTTGATTCAGATTTGGTAATTCATACATTCCTAGGAATCTGTCCATTTTTTTCTGTTTTTCTATGCTGAGTAAAGATTTTCTTTTTTTAAAATTTTATTTTACAGAGAATAAAACAAAAGAGGACAGAACAATGCAGATCAGAACAATACAAGGAACACAGCACTTCACAATGAGACAGTTGGATATCAACAGTAGCTACCATAATATCTCTTTCTTTGAAATAGTTGAGCATAGCTTCACAAACAATAATATTAAACATAACAAAATAGAATAAAAGCATTCAAGAGAATGAAACTATTACAAGGCATTCTGAACCAAATAACAGAAAATGAACAATGGCTACTATAATATCTCATTTTCCATAAAAAAATTTGTTTCTATTATTACACATATTAAAATCCAGTAAGACACAACATAATAGAACCAATGGTAATAGAAGAACAAAAGCATGGTAGGACTTTAAAGCCAGATGATATTAAATCAGCAACGGATGACATAGTGTCTTGTTTTCTTCAAAGTAGGTGTTCATACCATCACACATAATAAGGTCAAATAAAACAGAATAAAACCATTCCAACCAATGAATGAAAACATTACAAGACTTCAAAGCAATATAATGGGGATTCATTATTACCATAGAATCTTATGTACTCTTACTGTTTCTTACACTAGGGAGACTATGTGGTATTTATACATGTGAGTTTGATTTATTTCGCTTATGAGTATGGTCTCAAGTTGCATTCATTTATTCTTAAATATCTCAATGTGATCATCCTTTATAGCTGAGTAGTACTCCATTGTATAAAAGTACCACAATTTTTTTATCCATTCCTCAGTTGATGGGCACTTAGGTTGTTTCCAAGATCTAGCTATTACATATTGTGCTGCTATATACATGGGTACACATATATCACTGTGGTATGATGTTTTCAGTTCTTCTGAGAATATGCCTAGGAGTGGAATAGCTGGGTCAATTGGGACTTCCAATCCCAGCTTTTTGAGGAATCTCTCCAGATTGACCTCCATAGTGGTTGCACCAGTCTACATTCCCACCAACAGTGCAGAAGTGTTCCTTTTTTCCCACAGCCTCTCCAGCATATGTGTTGGTAGTTTTGTTGATCCTGGCCATTCTTTCTGGAGTGAGATGGAATCTCAGTGTGGTTTTAATTTGCATTTCTCTAATGATCAATGATGATGAACATTTTTTCATGTATTTATTTGCCATTTGTACTTCTTCATCTGAGAACTGTGTGTTCATCTCAGATGCCCATTTTTGGATTGGGTCTTTGAATTTTGGGGGTCTGATTTTTTTTTAATTCTTTATAAGTTCTAGACATAAGTCCTTTGTCTGAGGGACAATTCGCTAAGATTTTTTTCCCAGTTTGTGGGTTTTCTTTTCACTCTGCTGGAGATTTCTTTTGACATGCAGAAACTCTTTAATAAGACATGATCCCAGTTATTGATTCTGGGAAGTATTTCCCATGTAGTTTGGTTCTTGTTCATGAATTCTCTACCGATCCTATGTCTTCGAGATTTTTGCCTACTTTGTCTTCGAATAGATTTAGAGTTTCTGTTTTAATATTTAGATCTTTGATCCATTTAGATTTCAGTTTAGTACATGGTGATAGGCATGGGTCTAGTTTTAGTTTTCAGCATATAGATAGCCAGTTTTTCCAGCACCATTTGTTAAAGTGAACATTTTGGCCCCTTTATCAAAGATAAGGTGGTTGAGTGTGTTTGTAGTTGTATCTTCTAATCTATTCCATTGATCATCTGTTTTTATTCCAATACCATGTTGATTTTATTACGGTAGCTTTGTAGTGTATAACCTCAAGTCAGGGATTGTGATTCCTCCTGCCTTGGCTTTGCTGCTTAGAATTGCCCTTGGTATTCTAGGTCTCTTCTGGTTCCAGATAAATTTTAAGAGTGATTTTTCTAGATCTATGAGGTATGTTAGTGGTATTTTCATTAGGATTGCATTGAATCTGTATGACAGTTTTGGGAGAATGGCCATTTTCACAATATTTATTCTTCCTATCCATGAACAAGGGATGTCTTTCCATTTTCTGAGGTCCTCTTCGATTTCTTTTTTCAGAGTATTATAATTTTCCCTATATAGCTCTTTTACTTCTTTCATTAGATTAATTCCTAAGTATTTCATTATTTTTGGATGCTAGTGTGAAGGGCATGGCTTCTCTTATTTCTCTCATGGTGATTTTGTTTTTAGTGTATAGGAATGCTATTGATTTTTGAGTATTCACTTTGTATCCAGCTATGTTACTGAATTTATTTGTTATATTTAGGTGTCTTTCAATGGAGTTTTGGGGATCTTCTATGTAGAGTATCATGTCATCTGCAAATAATGACAGTTTAACGTCCTCTTTTCTTATCTTTACTCCTTTTATTTCTCTCTCTTGTCTAATTGTTCTGGCTAGTATTTCCGGTACTGTGTTGAATAGGAGTGGTGATAAGGGACATCCTTGTCTCGTGCCTGATTTTAAGGTAAAGGCTTTCAGTTTTTGGCCACTTAATATGACGCTGTCTGTTGGTTTGTCGTAGATGGCCTTTAACATATTGAGGTAAAGACCATCTATTCCAATTCTCTGTAAGGTTCTTATCATGAATGGATGTTGGGTCTTATCAAAAGCTTTTTCTGCATCTATAGAAATGATCATGTGATTCTTGCTTTTGGCTCTATATCAGTGGTGGATTACATTTATTGATTTACATATGTTGAACCATCCCTGCATGCCTGGGATGAATCCCACTTGGTCATGGTGTATAATCTTCTTGATGATTTGCTGCATCCTGTTTGCCAGTATTTTATTGAGAATTTTTGCATCTATGTTCATTAGGGAGATTGGCTTGTAGTTCTGTTTTTTAGTTGGGTCTTTCTCAGGTTTTGGTACTAGAGTAATACTTACTTCCAGGAATGACTTAGGAGACTTGCTTCCCTTTTGATTTCATTGAACAGTTTGAGGAATTGTCAGCATTAGGTCTTCTTTGTATTTCTTGTAGAATTCTGCAGTGAATCCATCTGGGCCTGGGCTCTTCTTTGTTGGTAAGGACTTTATTACATTTTCAATTTCATTAATAGAAATTGGGTTATTCATCAGTTTTACATCTTCTTGATCCAACTTTGGTGGTTCGTATGTTTCTAGGAATCTGTCCATTACTTCTGTGTTATTGAACCTATGAGAGTAGAGGTTTTTGAAATAGGTGTTGATGATCTTCTGTATTTTCACAGGGTCGGTAGTGATTTCACCTTTTTCATTCTGTATTGCATGAATTTGAGTCTTTTTCTTTTTTTAAATTAGGTTGGCTAGGGGCTTATCAATTTTATTTATTCTTTCAAAGAACCAACTCTTTGATTCATTGATTCTTTGTATTTTTTTCTTAGTCTCTATTACATTAATTTCTGCTCTGATCCTTATAATTTCCTCTCTTCTTTTAGCTTTGGGCTTGGCTTGCTCTTTTTCTAGCTGTTTGAGTTGTAGTATCAGATTGTTTATTTGTGTTCATTCTGTTTTCCTAATGTGGGAACTCAGTGCAGTAAATTTTCCTCTTAAGTACTGCTTTCATTGCATCCCACAGATTCCAGTAAGTTGTATTTGTATTTTTGTTTGCTTGTAGATATTGTTTAATTTCTTCTTTAATTTTCTCTGTGACCCATTGATTGCTCAAGAGTGTATTATTCAATTTCCATGTGTTTATGAGTTTTTGCAGTTTTTTTTATCATTAATTTCCAGTTTCATGGCGCTATGATCTGATATCATGCATGGGATAATTTCAGTTCTTTTGCATTTACTTAAATATGTTCTGTGGGCTAGTATATGCTGTATTTTAGGGAATGTCCCATGTACTGCTGAGAAGAATGTATATTCTGAATTTGGATGGGACACTGTATATGTCTATCAAGTCCATTTGTTCACAGGTATGATTCAGTTCTGTTATTTTTTGCTGATTTTCTGTGTAGTTGATCTGTCCCTTTGTGTCAATGGCATGTTAAGGTCTCCTGTTATAATTGTGTTATTGCTTATTTGTGGTTTTTGTGTGTGTGTGTGTGTGTGCCAGGGATTGAACTCACAACCTTGCGTTTGCCAAGCAGGCACTTACGCTGCTGAGCCTGTTATTGCTTATTTGATTTTTCATTTCTGTTAATACTTGCTTTGTATAGCTGGGTGCTCTGGACTTTGGTGCATATATGTGTAAGACTGTTATCTCTTCTTCTTGAAGTTTTCCCTTAACTAGCATGTAGTGACCTTCTTTAATGCTTTTGATCATTCTTGGTTTGAAGTTTACATGGTTTGCAAACAGAATAGCTACCCCCGCTTTTTTTTGAGTTCTGTCACATAAAGTATTTTTTTACATCCTTGGACTTTCAGTCTATGAATTTCCTTTTGGGTTAGATGGGTTTCTTGTAGACAGCATGTGGTTGGACATTGTTTCTTGATCCATTCTACCAGTTTGTTTCTTTTAATTGGTGAATTGAGGCCATTTACATTAACGACTACAACTTATATATTGGTTTATTGTTGACATGTTATCTGCTATTGTTTCTGTCTTTCCCTTCTGTTTAACTGTCTGTCTTGCTTAGTGGTTTTTTCCTATGTGTATCTAAGAATGTCTTTGAGTATTCTTCGCAGTGTTGGTTTGGTGATCATGAAGTTCTTCAGGTGTTCTTTATCATGGAAGTATCTTATTTCTCCATCCGTTTTGAAAGACAGTTTTGCAAGGTACATCAGTCTGGGTTGAAAGTCATTTTCCTTTAGGATCTGAAATATTTCACTCCATGGTCTTCTATGCTTCATTGTTTGTGTTGAGAAGTCTGCTGCGATTCTGATAGGTTTTCCTTTATAGGTGATCTGTCTTTTCTCTCTAAGAGCTTTTAATATTCTGTTCTTATGTTGGATTTCTGGGATGGTGATTATTATATGTCTGGGTGTAGTTTTATTTTGGTTATGGCTGTTTGGTGTTCTGTATGCTCCACTAATCTGAATTTCAGTTTCCATTCTCATGTTTGGGAAATTTTCAGCATTCTTGTGTTTGGGAAATTTTCAGCTATTACTTCTTTAAATAGCCTCTTAATATCATTTGTGTTGTCCTGTTCTTTTTCATTTTTCCCTATTAATCTTATGTTGTTTTTCTTTGCATCATCTTGCAGCTGTTGAATTGTTATTTCCTGATTCCTTATTATTTTTAAAAGATCTTTCCTGCTCAATAGCTGCAGTCTTATGTTCGAGGTCTGAAATTCTATCTTCACTTTCGTTGAGGTGGTTTTGGCACATACAATAGAATTTTTTACTTCCTGTATACCTCTTTGAATCTGCTTCATGTATTCTGTTTGTTTCTTATACTGTTCATTCCGGGATTCTATCTGTGTGCTTTGTTCCTGTAATTTTTTAGTTGTGTCTTCTTTAGATGCATTCACTATTTCTTTCACTACTTTTATCATTTCTTCTTTTACCTGGGAGATTATTTCTAATTCGAGTTCCTTTAATGCTTCCCATACTTGCTTCTTTATTTCAGTTGATATCATTTCAGGTACTTAAGGTATATGACTAGTATTATTGTCTATGTATGTAGCTCCCAGGCTTTCTTGGGATGGGCTGGAGGTTTGAGATTGCGTTTTGGTTTTTGTTTTGTCATTTTCCTATATTTCTGTGTTTCAAGCAATGTTCCAAAACTTTCCCTGAGACTGTCAGCTCCTGGGACTCATGGGTCTTGGCTCCCCTGATTGAATGAAGGTCGCTGGCTGTGGTCCATTCAAGAGATTGAATCTTTTCAAGGCTAGTCCAGTGTCCTAGGGGGCTGGGTGGCACCCAATACCAAGAGTTGGAAGTCCCTGGCATCCGCACAGGCCTAAGTCCCCTCTTGTAGCTGGCTTGTTCTCTGTTGAATAAAGGTCGCTGGGTGTGGTGCACTCAAGCCCCTGAAACCTCTCCAGGCTAATCCAGTGCCCTAGGGGCTAGGCAGGCACCCCAGCACAGGGAGTGATGTCCCAAACTCCCCTGAGGTAACGCCAATGAGTTGGGACTTCCGGTGCCCTTGCTGCCTAGCCAGGTGGAACTCTGCTGCAGAGGAGCGGGCCTACCTGCCCTGGGAGCCGGCTGGTTCCTCTGATTGAATAAAGGTCGCTGTGTGTGGTCCACTCAAGCCCAGGAAACCTCTGCAGGCTAGTCTAGTGTTCTAGGGGGCAGGGCGTGTACCCCAGGACCCGGAGTGATGTCCCAAACTTCCCAGAGCCAAGGCCAGGGAGTTGGAACTCCTTTGCAGCCATGCTGGCCTAAGTCTGAGTAAAGATTTTCAAGGAATTGATGACTTTCTGAGTTTCCACACTGTAGTGATTTCACCCTTTTCATTTTTATTCCATAAATGTGAGTTTTTCTTCCCTTTTTAAAATAAGGTTGAATAAGAGTTTATCAACTGTATTTATTCTTTCAAAGAGCCAATTTGTTTCACTAATTCTTTTTATTGTTTTCTTAGTTTCAACTGCATTAATTTCTTTTTGATCTTTATAATTTCCTCCCTTGTATGGGCCTTGGGCTTGACTTGCTCTTCTTTTTCAAGAAGCCTGAGGTGCAGCATTTGGTTGTTTATTTGTACTTGTTCTGTTTTCCTGATGTGAGAATTCACCACTATAAATTTCTCTCTTAGGACTGCTTTCATTGCATCACACACATTTTTGTGAGTTGTATTTGTATTGTTGTTTGATTGTAGGTATTGTTTAATTTCTTCTTTAATTTCATCTGTGACCCATTGGTTGTTCAGGAGGATTTTATTTTATTTCCATGTGTTTATGGAGTTTTTACCTTTTCCTTTGTCATTAAATTTCAGTTTCATTGTACTGTGGTCTGATAATATGCATGAGATAATTTGAGTTCCTTTGCATTTACTTAAGCATGTTTTATGGGCTGGTATAGGGTCTATTTTAGAGAATGTCCCATGTGCAGCTGAGAAGAATGTGTATTCTGAAGTTGTTAGATATAACATTTTGTTAATGTGTACTAAGTGCTTTTGTTCACAGATTTGGTTCAGTTCTGTTATTTCTTTGCTGAGTTTTTTTTTTTTTTGAGTCTAGTTTATCTCTTTTTAATAATGGAGTACTATGGCCCCCATTTCAATTGTATTATTGCTTGATTTTCATGTTTATTACTGTTTGTCATATATTGTTGGGTGCTCCCATATTTGATGAATATATATTTATGATTGTCATCCTGCCCTCTTGAATTTTTCCCCTAATAAGTATGCAGTGAAATTCTTTATCTCTTTTGATCTTTCTTGGTTTCACTTTTACATTCTCTGCAAAGAGAAAAAGCACGTTTTTTTCTGGGTTCTTGTTGCACAAAGTAGTGTTTCCTTTGACTTCTAGTCTGTGGATTTGAGTTAAATATGTTTCTTGTATATAACATATTGTTGGGTCTTGTTTCTTGATTCATTCTGCTAGTCTGTTTTTTTTTAATTGATGAATTAAGGCCATTTACATTCATGATTATAACTGATGTGTATTGGCTTATCTTTGTCATGTTATTTTCCTGCTGTTGGTTCACTACTTCTCTCTGTTTGATTGCTTGACCTGCTTGGTGGTTTCTTTCTGTTGTTGTTCTTTGCATTGTGGTTATTTTTATTTCTGTCTAGAGTATCTTTCAGTTCTCTTTGTAGTGTTGGTTTGGTTGTCGTAAATTTATTCACTTATTCTTTGTCATGGAAGTATCTTATTTCTTCATTAATTTTGAAAGATTATTTTTCAGAGTGCATCAGTTTGGGTTGGAAGTTGTTTTTCTTACAGCACTTAAAAGTGCTTCTTGACTTGAGGATTTGCAATGAGAAGTCTGCTGGGATTCTGATGAGCTTTACTTAATAGATGATTTTTTTTCCTCTAACAGCTTTTAATATTCTATTCTTGTGATGATTTTCTCAGATCTTAATTATTATATGTCTCTGTGTAAATTCATTTTTGTATGGCCAATTGGAGTTCTGTGTGCCTCACTTACCTGAATATGAGATTCTTTTCCCATGCTTAGGAAATTTTCTGATATTTTCCAAGTTTTTTTTTGTTGTTGTTACTTTGTCATTTGTGTTTTCTCCTGATTTTTCATCAACACCAATTATTCTTGCAATTATTCTGTTGAATTATTTCCTGATCTTTCGTTATTTCTAAGAGACCTTTCCTGTCATTATTGCTAGCTATGATCCTGTCTTCAAAGTCTGAAACTCTGTGTTCAGTATCATTCAAGTGATTTTGCCAGCTTTGAATGGAATTTTTAATTTCCTGGATATCTGTTTGCATCTGTGTTGTGCATTCTATTGCTTTCCTATATTGGTCATTCATGGTTTCCATCTTTTTCTTAATCATCTAATATTTTTATCTATTCTAGATTTTCTGAGCAATTCCTTTTTAAATGTTGACATATTCCTTTTACTTGATTGTTTCTGATCTGATTCCCTCTGCAGCCTTATGGATTTGTTTCTTTACTTCGGTTGCTATCATTTTAGAAATTACAGGTGTGTGTCTTCCATTTTTTTTTTTTTTTTCATACTGGACATTGAACTCAGGACCTTGTACTTGCCAGGCAGACACTTTTACCGCTTAGCTGTGCACTCCTCCCCGTTTTGGTACCAGGAATCAAACCCAGGACATTGTACTTACCAGGCAGGCACTTATGCCACTGAGCTATATCAACCCCTGAATTTCTTCTATGTCAGTGTCTTTTGGACTTGTTCTGGTTTGGCTGGAGGTCTGAGATGGTATTCTGCTTCATCGTCTTGTTTTGTATTTCAACAAATTTTTATTTTGTTTTCTGTAATGATCCTTGAGAATTTTTGTAGTAGGTAGCTAGATCATTGATATTAGGGCCTGTTCAGGGATGTTTTCTTTGTGTAGGAGATTCTTGGTTTGTATCTGTCCAAAAAGCCTACCTTACCAGTTATTTAAGAGTGGGGTGTTAGAATCTGTTTGGCTCAGTCCCCAGTCTTTTGGTGCAGGGCTATGGTGAGGTTATTACCACATAGCTTCCCAGTATTGTTACAGGCAGGGCAAACAACTGATTACAACACTTAGAACATCCTTGCTAGTGTAGTAAAAATAGGAATGACAGTAGGATGAAGCACAATTTAGAAACTGACCGACTGTGATAACTATTGATTTTGTACTTTAGACCATAGGAACAAAGTCTATAGTTATACAACAGAACTGATCGTAAATTTGGAGTTTGTATGCTCTGTTTTCCTTTGGTGGAGTGGTTATACCCTGTGGTAGGGAAATTAAGGGAGATTAGTGTATAGAACAGAGATAACTGGGAAGGATGTTGAAGCAAGGCTGGAGGACAAAGGGTGGTCATGCAAGATTTGGGAAATTAGCAAGGGGAAGGAAAAGAAAGGATGAAGGAATAGTCTAGGGATTATCTGAGTTTGGTCTCTGGGTTTCGGGGAGGGGATTAGTTTTTTTGTGGCTGGAGTTCTCCCCAGCCATTTAGAAAAGAAAGGAAGAAAAAGGAAAGGAAAAGAAAAAAAGAAGTAGATAAACGAGAAAAAAATATTTAACAAAAAAGGACTGTTTACCTAGCCTCTGGTTCTTCCTGTGCTGGTGGTCAGTCCTGTGGTGTAGGGGGAGGTTGAGGCACCTGGCTTCCTCCTGTGGCACTTGCCTCCAAGTCCCTAGATCCTCCTGTGCTGGTTTCTGGAGTAAAGGCTGGTTTGGATTCTTTTTATATTTGTAAGACCTTGAGATGTAACATTGGATTAATTTTTTGGTCTCATTCTATTTTTTTTCTGATGTGGGTACTTATCATTATAAACTTCTCTAACAGGACTGCTTTCATTGTGTCCCGTAAGTTCTTATATGTTGTATTGGCATTATTGTTTAATTCTAGGAACTGTCTTATTTCTTCCTTAATGTTCTCTGTGACCTGTTGATTTTTCAGGTGTGTTGTTTAATTTCCATATGTTCGCATAGTTTCTGTGCTTTCTTTTGCTATTGATTTCTAGTTTTGTTGCACTTTGATTTCATAATACACATTATCCGGGACCTGACCTAGATCCCCAGTCTCCCAAATAAGTATGTATAGTGAAGGCTTAAATAAATGAGTGAAATGGAATCATTTTAGGGCTCCAGGAGGATCAAAACCCTCTGCAGAGTTCTTGACTCTGGTGGCTAAGACAAGGAATGTCTCTGGGCAGCCCACATTTAGTTTTTTCAAGCAAGGAAGGGGTTAGAGTGGAAAACCCAGGAAACTGAATAGACCTTGGGAGTGGTTCAAGGACTTTGCCAGGTAACAAATTATGTTTAATTTAGGAAAACTATCTTATGAGAAGATCTCCATGTTACATTTCACTATAGGAGTGAGATGCTTATAGCTACAATCTTTAGTTAATTGAAGTTGGAACCAGGTGTCTTCAGCTGTGAACTTATCTTGCTGTTTGAGGCATCTCTTTGTTCTCAGGTTGTCCAGGCCATGCTGCAGCCCTGCTTGGGTATTCAGTTTACAGTTTCAATGGGTCTCAACAATGCATGACAGAATTTCAGTTCTTTTGCATTTACCTAGACCTGTTTTATTAATGACTCTGTAGTCCATTTTGAGTAAGTACCCTGTATGCCTGAAAAATTAAGTGTTTTTTGTTGATGGGTGGAACACTCTATGTATCTGTTAAGTCTGTTTATTCAAAGGTAGGGTTCAACTGTGATATTTCTTTGTTGTTTTCCTGTTTAGTTGATCTATTTGCAATAGTTAGATATTGAGATCTCCCGTTATAATTTGTCTTGATTTTTATCTGATTTTTTATGTCTATTAGAGTTTGTTTTATGAAGTGCAGTGCACTGCTTGGTGCAAATATGTTTGTTACCTTTATCACAGAAGTATCTTATTTCTCCATCAGTTTCAAAAGATAATTTTGCAGGATATAATGATCTGGGCTGGAAGTTGCTTTCTTTAAGAGCTTGAAATACTTCATTCCATGCTTTTCTTTCCTTTGAGTTTTGTATTGAGAAATTTGATATGATAAATTTTCCTTTAGCAGTGAGTCATTGTTTTTCTGTAGCAACCTTTTAAGATTATGTTCTTGTATTTGTGGTCTTTTAATTTCCTTGTGACATTTTTTGTGTGTGTTCTGATTGTTCAGGGTTGTATATGTTTCTCCTATTTGTATGTTAAATTCTTTTTCCATGTCTGGAAAGTTTTCTACTACTACTTGTGTAAATAGGTTTTTAATGTCCTTTGAGTTGTCTTTTAATTTTTACTAATTCCAGTTACTCTATAATATTACTGTAGTAGTATTTGAATCATTTAGGAGCTGTTGGGTCCATTTTTCATGTTTGTTTGTTTGTTTTTTCAGACAAAGTCTCATTGTGTAGCCCAGGTCGGCCTCAGATTCTTGGTGATCCTCCTGCCTCAGCCTCCCAAGTTCTGGGATTACAGGTGTGCACTTCCATGTCTGGTTCCCTTGTTGTTTTTAAGATGTTTCACTCAAAAGCCCTGTCCTCTAGGTCTGACATTCAGTCTTCATATTGGTCACTTTTGCTGCCCATAGTTTCAATTATGTTTTAATCTCCTGGATTTCTGTTTGGAAGTTTCTTATGGACTCCCATTCTTTTGTGTGCTGGGCATGTTTTATATCTCTTTGTTCAGCTCCACTCACTCTTCTCTAGACTTACTGATCATTTGTTTCATTACAGCCATTACATGATTAGTTGTATATCCCTTAAATCCATCAATCATCTTATAAAACTGTTTTACCTTCACTGGTGCCCTTTCAGACTTATCTGTTGTTTGTAGCTTATGGTTTGCTTCCTATAATGCCTTCTTACCAATTTTAGGGGAGTTGGAAGTTTTTCGAGGCATTTTATTGCCTTATTTTTCCATATTTCTGTGTTTTTAAATTTTTTTTTTTTTTTTTTTTTGCTAATTCTTTGGCCCAGTGCTCATTGTTTGGGTGCAAGCTTCAATATTGTTTATGACCCTCTCAGCAATCCAGGTGTTGGCATAGAGAGAACACCAGTTGTGGCCACTACCATGTTATCTTGTCTGTGGTAGTAAATTTAGCAACCAACCATGGCATCAAATATCAACTGGATAATTCACAATCTCTCCAAACTATCAGGTCTTGGCCTAGATACCCAATCTCCCAAACAAGTGTATGGCGAAGGCTTCAGTAAATGAGACAAGTGGTATGATTTTAGGTCTCCAGGAGGTTCAAAACCCTTTAGCTGAGTTTGAGACTGAGAGGTAAGACAAAGACTTCTCTGGACTGCCCATATTTGTTAGGTTCAAACAAAGAGTGGGGAAACTGAGGAAAGTGTGGGGAAATGAGCAGGACCTTGGGAATCTCTTCAAAGACTTCTCCAAGTAGTAAATTATGTTAATTAAGGAGAACTGTCTTAGCTCCATGATGACATTTATTGTAGGAGTGAGACTGCAGGAGTGAGATGCCTGTAGCCACAGTCTCTAGCTACTTAATTGATGTGTGAGCCAGGTGTCCTCAGCTGTACCCTTTGAGTTATCTCGGGCCTCACAGGCCACTATACGTCTCAGCCAGGACCAGTGATTCATAGACCTTCACTTATTATGAATCAGCTCCCATCGCTAGGCAAGGAGCCTAGGCCTAGGACCGATTCACAGATAAACATAGAAAGCCAATTAGTCAATTTTGAATCCTGCTTAGAGCCACTTCATAGTGGTCTCCAACACCAAACCACTTATGAACAGCCCTTCACCAAAGCAGAGAGACCTCTAATTTTAATGAAGACAACCAGGCCTCCCTATACATTGACATTGTAATTCAGATGTTGACAACAATGCCAAAACAGATGTTTTATTTTGTCTTTTTGAAACAGGGTCTCACTATGCAGTTTGACTTGGCCTTGAGCTCACTTTGGAGTCTAGGCTGATTTTCAAGTCTTTAACCTCCTTGAGTGCTGGGATTACAGGTGTGCACCACCACACCCAGCCAGTGCCTTCTTTTTCAGGATCTTGACCTCTGACATTCACTCCCACTGAGCCTGGCCTCCTGCAACAGCATGCAGGCCCAGTGATCTTCCTGATCTGAGCCCAGTCCTCTCAGGCAATCTAGGAAATCCCTATTTAGCTCTTACCTTCTATCAGTCTGTCTCCCAAGGCTGTCTCTCAAGCCATTCTATAGGAAGCTATCAGTTTAACCTTGAAGTGAAATTCTCCTGTTGGGTGTTGGTCTCTTTGATCAGGTCAGTTGGTCTGTTGGTTGTCAACTCTTGTCCTCTGCTGTGTGCTGGATCCACCTGACTCTGGCATGGGGCCCTGTGGGATGAGGAACACAATTCCTGGGTCCTCACTCTGGCATGGGATCCCACTTGGCATCAACATCGGATGGGGGCGGGATATGTGCTTCCTGGCTCCAGCAGAGGATACTGCAGGTGTAGTATCTTGCCTATGCTTAACTTGTAGTCATTTAGAAATATTTGTGAAAGTATGCCTAGGCTATGATTACCTGGGAATCATTGAGTTATGACTGTCAAATAGTTTTGTAACTGCCATTGTTATCCTGCTGCTTCAAGAAGTTATCCTAGGTTATAATAATTAAGGTTTTATAGTCACATGGATTAACTTGAATTCTATCTCTGCCCCCTAACTAGCCCTGTGATTTTGGGCATCTTAGTTGAGGTTGACACAAGAGATGGATGTGGGCATTCTGATAAGAACTAAGGAATAATTGGATATTGACAGTGGTTTGAGAATAAAATATTTATTAGAGTGTGTTCTAGAATATTCTGTAGGGAATTACTTAGGAGGCTTGTTAAAATGCAGTTGTCTTCAGAAACTCAAGACACTATGTATCAGTATCTCTGACCACAAGAGCTTGACTTTGTAATTTTATAAATGTAATGATAATTCTTTCTCATGAAGTTTGAGAATTATCTTTTTAATTTAGTCTTCCTGGTTATTAAAAAATAAATCCAGTGATTTTTGAATGGTTTTTCTGTGATAATTTTTCTGTTTTATTATCTACAAGGTAGAGACTTTTTTCCATTTCAGTTTTCATACATAATATGATGCATATGATTTTTCTAGAAGGATAGGGACTTGACTTATGTTTATCCAACTAGTAAAGTGGTACCTTGGTTCCTTAACTTAATTTGCCTATGATTTTGGAATAGTTGGCCATGCTGGTGTTTTTTACCTGATGCAGAGTTTGCAAACAAAAACAGAATTTTGCCAGATTCTTCTGTTTGCAAATTGTTTGCAAACAAAAATATTCCTGAACTAAGGTACCATTATGTATAGTAAATATAACTACTTAGTGAATACTAACATTAATTCCTTAATGTTTTCATAAATATATTATGTTTAAATCAGTTATTTAAGTAATATCTCTTTGAATAGGTTAGGAAAGAAAGGTAAATTGAAAACATGCTTTTGTTCAACTTACATAGAGGGGTCGGAGGTGGCTTTGTGTTGCTAACTAGCAAGAGAAAAATAACTGCATGAAATGACATACAATGAATATGAAAAATTAAAAGCAGATGGAAATTTTCAAGTAGTTTTGTGTTAGTTGATGAAAGAGTTGTATTGGAATGCTGTATCTCTGTGCTTTGCTTCCTAAGAATACTCTTCTTTTGGGCTTTATCTGTGTTCATTTACTTATGAAGTCTGATTCTGCTTTCTAGGACTTCAGTTAACATCTATACAGTGCTTCACTTACACCGTATCTTATTTATAGATTCTTCAAGTAAAGTCGCTTAAAATTCCTTCCACTTGTAATTTTAGATTTAAGTGTTGAGAAGTCTGCATTTCCTCGGAGTCTCTGTGTTGGTATATTTAACCTCCAAATCTTTTCAACTCCATCATCTATTTTAATGACTCTTACACGTTAAGCAGCTCTTTAATATTTGTAGTTTTGTTTATTTTCACAAACTAGTTCACCAGTGTTTTGTCATTGTTAATGAAAAAGTTAGAACATTCCTCTTTCATTTATTAGACTTGTCTAGGACTGACTGAAGCTAAAACATTTTAATAATGTTCTGCCGTAAATACAAGATGTAGTTTTACATGTTTAAAATTCATTCTATATGCTAGTGTAATCATGCTATTTATATGTGAAAACTTCTATTGTGATATTTACAATTTATATGAATTATTAAAAGTTTTAGTAGACTTTTTACTGACAGTCTTTATCTGACCTTTCCTTTAAAAGTCCTCCTCAGCGTTTTCTGAAGTAGGGAACTGGAGCTTTTGCTTTTTTAATGACAGATGGAAAGAAAATATATCCCAGTGTTTATATATACTTGTATGATGGAAGAATTATTAACCACTTAACAGTATATTCCACAACTGATACTTAAAAGTATGATCCTAGGAAGGACTAGCTGTATCCTGAGTCCTGGGTGAGATTGTTAAAAAGGTAGCATCTCTGAGAAAGAATCCACATGTTAACCAGATCCCCAGATAATCCTATGCACATTAAAGTTCAATGACATTTATCAGTTTATCTGGGATTGGGGGAGGGGGAGGAAAAAGAAGGAATTGCTGCTAGTATTTTAACCACAGCCATGTCACTTAGGGATGGAGATAATTCTGAAAATGCATCATTAAACAATTCCTCCACTGAATGAACATTATACAATGTGTTTACACAAATTAAGAAGTACCGTGACCCCTGCCACTCTTGAGGTTCTTGGGGTGAAGGACTGCAAGAGGATGAGAAAATAAAGAAGAGCCAAAGCTGAGGTGAGGCAGAGCCCTTACTCTCCTGATGGGAGGAAAGGAACTGCCCCTTCACTGTAGGGGGTCTTATTTATACGGTTTAGCAACTTATTATCATATGACACCCTATTGTCCTAGCAACCTACTGTTCTGATTGTTTTGGGGTTAGGTGTTATCTAGGCTGAAGCAGGTTCTTTTTGTGGCTTGCCTTGGGTGCTCTTTGTTCTTGGGATGGCCAGTTCCCCGGCCTTGCCTGTGTGGTCAATTTCCAGTTTCAGTGGCTCCCAACAAAGAATTGTATAGTTTCACTGGGCAGTATAATCTTATGGGCTTTTTATTGTATATTTGATCCTTCATTGACTGAAATGTCATTGTGGAGCACTTGACTGTAATTTGTCTTGTTAATGTGATTTGGGGGCATAAGATAGGACTGCCCACTTGCTGCAAGATAACTGTCAAACTTTTCTTGGTATTTGAAATTTAATCATTAGATACTCATTCTTTAACTCATGAGAGACTTCTATTTTTCAAGAGCTTTTATTGAAAATATAAAAAAAGTGATGAGAGTAATGGTGGTATAAAACACAGTTTAAACATTTGACTGCTTATTGGCTTAGCTATGTACTGTTGTAGAGACAATTTTTGAACAGAAAATTAGACCTTATCTCTAATATACTCCTTCCCACGGAGCTTCTCAGATTGTGGTGAGTATATGAATCACATTGGGAGTCTCTGTGTCTCCACGTAAAGCCTAAGAATCAATCAATCAATCAATCAATCTCTCTCTCTCTCTCTCTCTCTCTCTCTCTCTCTCTTGAGATAGCATCTTCTATGTAGGGCAGGTTTGCCTTACCTGTGTAGCCTAGGCTGGTCTTTTTGTTTTTTTATTTAAAGAAAAAAAGAAAAGAAAAAAACAAGAAAAAACAGGAAAATGTGTAGAGGTATTACATAGTTTTGAAGAAAATATTAACACTGAGAAATTACTAGTTGATGAGTTACATATTGTCCTCTTAGAAATAGTTGTTAAAGTTACAAAATCAAAGGATCAAAGGTGGACAGATACTCAAACATTCACAGTGCAAACCATTCTGTTCAATGATCTAATAAAAACTTAGTAATATGGTCATCTATCTTAGACACTTAAACATGCATACAGTTATATCCATTAGCACACTTTCCCTCCATTTCAATTTCATAATTTCTATTATACATTTTGGATCTTATTACTCTTTCAGTTTTTTATTATTTTTTTACACTAGAGAGACAATGTGATGTTTAAAAATGTGGGTCTTATTTATTTCACTTATGAGAATAGACTCAGGTTGCCTCCATTTACCTATAAAGGCCTCAAGATCATCCTTTTTATGGCTGAGTAATATTCCATTGTATACAAATATCACATCTTTTTTATCCACTCTGCAGTTGATGGGCATTTTGGTTGTTTCCAAGATTTAGCCATTACAAATTTTGCTTCTATAAACATGGGTGCACACATATCACTGTGACAAGACTTTTTCAATTTTTTGGGGAAAATACCCAGGAGGGGAATAGCTAGATTAAATGGAACTCCCAATTGTAGTCTTCTGAAAAATCTCTATGTTGATTTCCCCAGTGGCTGCACCAATCTACACTCCCACCAACAGTGGAGAAGCATTCCTTTTTCCCCACAGCCTTGCTAACATTTATTATCAGTTGATTTCTTGATGGCAGCCATTCTTTCCAGAGTGAGATGAAATCTCAATGCTGTTTTGATTTGCATTTCTCAAATGAACATTTCCTCATGTATTTATTTGCCTTTTGTATATCTTCATCTGAGAAATGTGTGCTCATCTCAGATGCCCATTTTTGGAAAGTATCTTTGAATTTTGGGGGCTTGATGTTTGTCAATTCTTTATATATTCTGGATATAAGTCCTTTGTCTGAGGGATTGTCAACTATAATTCTTTCCCATTCTGTGGTCTTTCTTTTTACTTTATTGGTGATATCTTTTGAAGTGCAAAAACTTTTTAATAATATGAGATCCCACTTGCTGATTCTTTGAAGTATTTCCTGTGCAGTTTGTGTTTTGTTCATAAATTTTCTGACTACCCCATGTCTCCAAGTTTTCTACCTACCTTGTCTTCCAATAGATTTAGTGTTTCTGTTTTAATATTTAGATCTTTGTTCCATTTTGACTTTATTGTATGGTGACAGGTATAGGTCTAGTTTCAGTCTTTGGCATGTGGAAAGCCAATTTTTCCAACACCATTTATTAAAGTGGCTATCCTTTTTCCAGTGAACATGTTTGGCCCCTTTGTCAAAAATCAGGTGGTTGAATCTCTTGGTAGTTGTGTTTGCATCTTCTAATCTGTTCCATTGGTCTTGAGGTCTATTTCTTTGCCAGTACCATGCTGTGGCTTTGTAGTATAATTTCAAGTCAGGAATTGAGATGCCTCCTGCTTTGTCTTATTTACCCAGAATTGCCTTTGCTATTCTAGGTTTCTTCTGTTTCCAAGTGAATTTTAAAAGATTTTTCTCTAGATCTGTAAGGTATGTTAGTGGTATTTTGATTGGGATTGCATTAAATCTGTATAACAGTTTTGGGAGTATGGCCATTTTCACAATGTTGGCTCTTCCTAACCAACAGCAAGGAATATCCTTCCATTTTCTAATATCCTCTTCAGTCTCTTTTTAGAGTAGTAGAATTTTCAGCATATCGGTCTTTTACATTCTTGATTAGCTTGATTCCTAGGCATTTCATTTTTTCAGGTGCTATTGTGAAAGGCGTTATTTCCATAATTTCTCTCTCAGTGAGTTTTTTGTTTGTGTACAGGAATGCTATTGATTTTTGAGTGTTGACTTTGTATCCAGCTATGCTGCTGAATTTATTACCTCTAGCAGTCTTTTAATGGAGTTCTTGGAGTCTTCTATATAAAGTGTGATGTCATCAGCAAATAATGATAATTTAACTTCTTCCTTTCCTATCCTTATTCCTTTTATTTCTCTCTCTTGTCTGATTGCTCTGGGTAATGTTTCCAAAACTATATTGAATAGGAGTTGTGATAGTGGACATCCTTGTCTTGTTCCTGATTTTGGAGTGAAGGCTTTCAGTTTTTGTCCATTTAATAGAATGTTGGCTGTTGGTTTGTCATAGATGGCCTTTATTAGATTGAGATAGATAGCATCTATTCTGAGTTTCTGTAGAGCTTTTATCATGCACAGGTGTTGGACTTTATCAAAAGCTTTTCCTGTGTCTATTGAGATGATCATATGGTTTTTGTTTTTGGTTGTATTGATGTGGTATATTACATTTATTGATTTGCTTATATTAAACCATCTCTGCATTCCTGGAATAAATCCCACTTGGTCATGGTGTATAATCTTTTTGATGATTTGCTGCATTCTATTTGTCTAAGCTGGTCTTGAACTTGTAGTTTTCCTGTCCTAGTCTCCTAAATACTGAGATTACAAACTGCCTCATTTGACTGTTTAACAAACTTCCAGGGGAGGCTGAAGCTACTGTCCCCAAACCTAGACTTTTTTTCCTCCCTTTGCAGATTTCAAAACCACAGGTTTGGCTTGAATCCACTATTGGATCTGGATTACGATGGTTGAGCTCAGAGTGATCTTATAGTAAGAGTTTCTTGTAAGCCTGCCCATCTAAAAACACTCTTGAGTCTGGTTTACTGGAGAGGCCTATGCCTTTGAATAGGTTGAGTTCTAGTTCACAATTTCATGCTGCCCTGGATGCAAAGGCATGCCTGTCACTTACTGTTTTCCTAGAATGTCTGAGACTTTTCAGTAATTTTGTACACATTTAAGGGAAATTAACTGGATATAGGTTAAAAAATTAGCAAATTAATGCATTAGACAGCTTGTCTTCATTAAAGTCATTATTGCTCTTAATTGTCAATAGTTCTTTATGATAGGCATAGCTGTGGATTTCAAAAGGTGTGTTTAGTTTTAAATTTTAGACTGATTATATTTCCCCATTTTTGACAGCTTTATGTGCTTAAACTAGTCATCACAACAGGGTTTTGCCTTAAATCAAATAAATGTAGTCTTTCTTAATGGAACTTTGAATGGAACCCAAATTTATTAAGTAGCTAATTGATTTTCCTATCTGAATTCTGCATAACGGTGAAATTGACCATATGAATAAAATGTTAAGTCTTTATTCACTTGCTGTCCCTCATGAACCTTATGTTCCTCCCTCTTTCCTAGATCTCTCCTCTTGTCTTTACATAGATATCCAAAGATTCTAGGTATTTTGTTTTTGGCCGTTGATGCTTATGTGAATGCCCTTAAAATTTTAATTCAAACTACAAATAGATAGTTTATCTCTTAATCACCTGGGTAAGCGTTATAAAAGTTAAGAATTCAGGGAATTCCCATAGAATGATGAGAAAGCAGTTCAACTTTAGGATCCTAAACAAAGCATTTTGATTGACATGTGGAAAACCTTGCATGCACACAAATACCTCTATTTGAATATTTATAGAAGGTGATCTGTCAGAATTACTGTTATTTTAATTTGTCAAGACTGGCTGATTGCTGCAATTGGATGTTAGTTGAATTCTAGATGAGGAACTGTAAATATGTTCTGGAGTGGGACATGCTGTTTTGGCCTTGAAACTATTTGAGTATTTCCCCCTCTCTCCTATAGCCTTTTAAGCTTTGAACCTTTTATCTTAGCCAAGTGTTTGTGTTCTTTTTTAGGGGAAAATTTAATATAGGGGAATGACTGTAAAGTTTAAGTTTTTTAAATTAAATCTATTCATATGTAGTAATCAAGAATTATTTAAATAATTTTAACTATGTCTCTAGGCCGTGCTTCAAAGGTACTGTGCCTGTGTAGACAAACTTAAGGCTATATATTTCACCTGAATAGTTTTGTGTGAGATGGTTCATGTTAATGACAAAGAAGATACACATTTCTAGATAATTAACATTTTTTCTTTGATCTCATTTTAAACAGCTAATAATTTTAGTGACCCAGATTCAAGTGGTAATACTATCCTCTGGAAACATCACATGGTTTTGCTTGTGTCTGCAATTGTGGAGGAAGGAGGGTAAGTCATTTTTCACCATTAATGTTGAAAAACTTTGTTGAGTTTAATATTAAAATAACTTTTTGTGTGTGTATGTGTGTATGTGTATTTTGTTGGGGCTCTAACCTCAGGCTTTGTGTATGCTAGGCAAAGAATTTCACTACTGAGTTACATCCCCAGCTCAATTTTTTCTCTTTTTAAAAGTCAAGAACCCTATTTACTTTAGTTTTTCATCTAGAAAATGCTGTATCATTTATTAATGGAGTACTACTATGCCTCAATTGAATATACTAAGATTGTGTTATTTCTGCTCTGCAGATAATATTTAGTGACTTTTTCAAAGTCATATGGCCTTTTTTTTTTTTTGGGTACCAGGCATTGAGTATAAGTGCCGGTGGCCACTTATACTGCTGAGCTAAATCCCCTGCCCTCCATACTGACATTTTTAAGAGCAGGATTACATTCTGTTTTCTAGTGCTGTCTTATCTATGCATAGCTATTTTCAACCTGAGTAGTTTGTTTTTATACATAAAACCACCAAGTATATGCTTTCTTTATCTCTTCTAACCTGACATAATTGAATTTGTGTTTTTGATTATTACTTTAGTTAGAAGGTATTACATGTACTAAACAGTACAGATAGTGACTTTGTTTTGGAGTTTTGAGAATGTGGGTTTCAGATATTTTATATTTTGTGAGTTGAGAGTAAATTTTCCTATCTTTTGTAAGTATCATTTTTATTCTCATTTGAGCATCTTTTTTGTAGGTTAATATTTTAGATGATTTATATCATCTTTTCCTTGTTACTATTTTTCTCCATCCTTTTTGTCAGAAGACTTTATCTGAATAATTTTCCATGTAACTCACTCTACTACCTCATTATCATACTAGAAAAACTTCCTTGTCCAATTCTGTAGCTATTTACTGGTTAAATAGCAAAATACTAGCGATACTACAGCTCCTAATCTCATAGTGGTTTTATATCTGTGCCTTGTCTGGTTTTGGAAAAAATAGGTGTATTTTTTTCCTAAAAATGCAACAAACAGCACTACACAATGGACTAAGATTTCCTAAGGAAATTAAAGTTGATGCATGGTGATACCAAATGATGGAATTGGCATCTAGATGTTAAATTTCAGATGAAAATTTGGCTTTCTAGTCTGTTTTTCTTTCTTGAAGGAAAATTCTAAACCTTAAATTTGTGTTGAAGATGTGATACTGCTATTGGTAGGAGTGAAGAGACTTTTTTCTGATAATTGACCAATAAGGTCAACCAGTGAATTGTATGCTTAGCTATCTCAAAAAATCCTTTATAGAAATTTAATGTTTAGGTGTTTATTCAGAAAATATTTAATTTGTAATAATGATTTTGAATCTAAATGATCCCCACAATATTTGATTGTTTATATATCATCGCTTCAGAAAAGATGATGTGTATGGTTTAATAATTTATATTTTATTTATAAACACTGTGATCATTTTTAAAGTAACATCTGTAACTGACAAATTCAGATCCTTAATTTGCTCCTTTTAGTGAATATTATGTATTACCTTATCAATTAGTAAAATTACTGCAAAAAGAGTTTTTGTGTGTATATTTTCTGCTTCAGCATAGAAGAAGCTTAGAGGTTGTCACTTTGTAGTAACACATAAAAAGCTGAATAAACTGAAAAATCAAAACTCTTCTAAAACTAGTCAGAGAGGTGAGGTCACAGGACAGACTACTGCCCTCAAAACTAGAGATACAGTCAGACAACTACAGATAATAATAACTTATTGCAGTAGAAACTCAGGGGCAGAAACTTCCATAGGAATCAGTGCCAGGTAGGCAAACCTAATTGTAAGAATTACCTGAGGTTTGGTGTGGACAGGTTTAAGAATTGAAAAGTCTAGGGAGACCCAGTCATATGGATCCTCCATACCTACATGGTTTTTCCCACTAGGAGTTCAACCTTTCCTTACAGTGAATATCAGAGTGGGGAAAATCCCTGATGCTCCCAGCAGGGAAACAGGAAACCATTTTTTAGATTTCTAGTTACCTGCTGTCCAAAGACAGATACATAGTTTGTCTGGTTTTCTAGTTGCACATATTTGTAGAGTAATTTTTTCTTCTCTCTGTATTGGAAATTGAGGTATTACAGGGTATTATTCTGCTAGGGAAGTACTCTGTTACTGAGTTACTCCTTATCTCTTAAACACAGAACAATAAGAACAATAAAATTTTTGTTCTGAGATAGACTTTTGCTAAATTGCCTAGGCTTGCCAAAGCTTGCAGTCCTGCTTGGCCTCTAAAGTAGATGGGATTATAGTATGCATACTGTTCCCAGCTGGAGAGTAAATCTTGACACTTCTCAGGGGTAGAGAATAATACTCTTATCGAATGATGTATCCCACCTATTTCAGATTGTTTAAACACTATTATGTGCCTACATTAAATTTATTTTGAAAGCAACATTTCTGTTATTCTTTCACACTTAGCTTTAAATAAAACATGCTTTTGCTGCTTTTTTACAAAAAGTCAATTGCTGCATTAAAGTTTGTATGACTCTAATGATTTATAGTACAGTAGTTCACTTTTTTTTTTGGTCCATCTATGACTCACTGAAGATTAGACCCTATATTTTGGTCTCCTCTCTCTTTTCTTCCCTCTTCCTCAACACTACCTAAAGTAATAACAAAAAGCTTAACATAACTCTTACCTAGGATAAGAACTTTGTACCGATAAAAATACTGGCTTTTATTCTTTGAGATGTAGTGAAATGGTGTAAGTCTAGGACAGCTTATTATTTTCTTTAAAATTTTCCCCTTGCTGTGACAAAATAGTTGAGACAAATCAACTTAACAGAGAAAGGATTTATTTTGGCTTACAATTTCAGCGATTTCAGTCCCCTGTCACTTTACCCAGTTGTGGTGGAACAAAGCTGCTCATCTCATGCCACTGGGAAGCAAAGAAGGAGAAAGGAAGGAACTGGGGTTTTAGTATATACTTAAAGGGCATGCCCTCAGTGACCTATTTCCTCCAAATATGTCCTACCTTCTACGGGTTATACCGTCTCCCAGTAGTGACAGATGTAACGACTGTCTTACTTTTCTCATTGCTAAGAGAAAATATCCAACACCCAAAGTGAAAGCAGGAAAGGCTTATTCACCTCACAGCTTGTGGAGAGGTTTTAGTTCATAGCTGGTTCCAAGGCAGGGTGGCATAGTAGAGGGATATCACAGAGGAGAAATAAGTCAGTGGCAAAGCAGGGCAGGCAGAAGTCAGCAAAGACAAGATACAGAGGTGGCCTTTTTTCTGGTCCTCATACCTTAACCTTAGGGCAAATAGCACACTGTTAATCCTAGTATGGCGCCATTGATCAATCTTAGCATCACATACCCTAGATCTAGCCACCTCCAAAAAACCCACCTATGACTGCATGTGGCTTTGGGGGGGGGGTACATCTAGATACAAGCCATAACAGCAGCCAAGCCTTGATGTGATAGATATCTGTTAACACTTTAATTTGGGATGGGTGTTCTCCACAAATAGCCAAGGAAACAAACCAAACCTTGAGCACATGGCTTGGGAGTGTTTTAGATCCAAACCATAACTCTTCCTAGTTAGTTTCAAAGTGTTGGCAGTTGTGAATAGAATGCAAACGTAAATTGGTGGGAAGTAAAAAAGACTATCATTAAGTACTATATTTAGAAATAAGAATGTATTTGGTGGAAAACATGCTTGGCTCTCTTTTTTAAAAAATAGGGTATGAGGTGCTCATGAAAGAGTTAAATTAATAGCTTTCATGCTTTTGGTCAGCTAAGTTGGTGGCATGAACTTTGTATTTTACTGTATATTGTTTACTACCTGATTGTCATTGTGTATCTATTGTGTTCTTGGAATAGGGACCTGAAATGCTTGGGAAAATGTTTGAAAATGAGCCAGTATAGCACTGTGATTTGTTTGTTGTATGCCTGTGTTTAAAAAGGCATTTTAGAATCTGACATATTTTTTAAAATAAATTTTTATTAGTATATATTTGCAGTTTACAGTCATCTTGGTTAGTTGGTTACATGTGTATATTTTCTAATGATTGCCATTCTTTCCAGGGTAACATGGAATCTTATCATTGTTTTAATTTGCATTTCTCTAATGGCTAGAGATGTTGAACACTTTTTTCATATATTTGTTGATCATTTATATTTTCCTGTGAAGTGTCTGTTCATTTCTCTTGCCCATTTCTTGAGTGGGTCTTTAATTTTAGATGATTTAATGTTTTTGGGTTTTTGTTTATTCTAGATTTTAGTCCTCTGTCCAAGGAATAGCTGGCAAAATTTCCCCCCAATTTTGTACATTGTCCCTTCCCTCTCTTGATTGATTCTTTTGCTGAACAGAAGCATTTAATCTGATATAATCCCATTTGTTGATTCTTGCTGCTACTTCTCGTGTGATTGAGGTTCTGTTTAGGAAATCATTTCCTATACTTAACATCTTCAAGTGTTTTACCTATTTTACCTTTTAGAAGATTTAATGTTTCCATTTTAATACTTAAATGTTTGATCCATTTTGATCAATGGTAAGAGATAAAGGTTCAGTTTCAGTCTTCTGTAAACAGATCACCCATTTCCCCAGCACCACTTGTTGAATGGGCTATGTGTAAATAGGGTCCTATTGATGTTAAGGGTATGTTGTTATAGTCTTAGAAATGGATAACAGGAAAAACAGTGTACAATATTGGTAGTGGGGAGTGGAGATCAGAAGAGATTCTATGATGTAAATCTCAGAGAAAAAATTTAGGAGAGAATTGAAAAGGTGAAGAGGAGAGAAAAATAAAATTGAGAATGAATGAAACACAGGACAAAGAGGTCAGGTGAAGATATATGGGTAAAAGCAGGAAGGGATATAAATGAACAGAGGAGAATGCCTTTACCCTCTATAAACTATATTGGGAGAGAAAAAGGACAAGAAGGTGAAGCACACAGACACAAGACATTAAAGACACATTAAAGAATAAACTAACATAATGAGATGAATAAAGGTAAAATAATGAGATAAAAGTAGGTAAAAACATACAAAAGGAGGAAAATAGGAAACAGTAAGATAAAACTTTAAAAAGTAAAATATAAACCAAATAATTACATCACCCAAAATGTTCTAAGTAGTGGGAACCGGGCACCTGTGTGTATACCCAGTCCTGTGCAGCTCAGGTGGAAACTGGCTTCTGTTCGCAGGACTGAGTCTGATCACCAGCACCTCCCTCTCAGCAGTGCTTCCCCCAGTCTGCTCTCCAGCTTCTGGCATTCTCCTCAGACTATCCTTTTCTCTCCCACCCTGGGAATGTGGCAGTGTGAGCCCCCTGGGGCTTTTCTGGGACCCAGGCTCAAATACTGAGCACTTTTCTACAGTGGCACCCTCACCAGCTCCTGCTTGGCGCCACTGTGGCCTCTGGTGCTTGAATCTCACTCACTCTCACTGACTGTTGACTCTGAGGTCCTCTCAGGAAGCAGAGTCTTTCCTTTTTTCTGCTGGCTCCAATGGCATAAGATTCTTATGATCTTGATGCAGTTGTCTATGAGCAGAAAAGTGGTTTTGCTTTGCCTCCTAACTGGTGGCTATCTAGCTACTGCAACGGAGGCCTGTTTCTTTTCTATCACTTAATCTTATTTTTTTTTCTCCTCCATCAGTTCCCTCATGGTCCTTGTGTACCCTCTTACTCAGTTGAGTTCCTCTCCAAACTCTTTTGTTTTCCAGACTCAAGACACTTTGTCCTGAAAAATCTGTGTTGCTTTCACTCACTGATCTGCCATTTTCTTTGGCTCTTAGCAAAAGCAGTATTTATATACATTAAAAACATGCAACTTTAGGCAGCACGTCAGGAGAGTGATCAACAGTGAGTTATAAAAGTGAGGCTTAGTTTCAAGATAAAAGGAACCAAGTCACAATATTTAAGAGGATGTAAGAATAGGAGAAACCAAAAAGGCAGGTACTAGATTAGTCAGAGTATATAGTGTGACATCACTTCCACAAACACTGCAGCGGTCAGGCCTGACGTAATGATTATACACCAGAAATCTGAAGAAAAAATACTGAAGAAATTTATAGTCAAAATTCACATGTTTCTTAAGAGATTAGGGCTAGAATTGAAGTTTTAGGTGAGAACTACATATGTATTAATGATACATGGCAGCAAAATATCTGGATTTGATTTCATTGATTTTGATTATTTAAAACTTTTTTATTAATAATTGCTTACAAGTTATATCCTTTGAATTTGGTTTAGCAAAGAATGTTCACTCTTTAATTTCTCAATATTTGATAAAAATACAGCCATCTTGTTATAAAGGATATTTTAGGTTCTAATCACTATGCATTTGTGATAAGATTCAGACAGATGTATAAACATTACTAGACTCACTTCTCAAAGCTTTGTTTTTGGTCTGTTACTGTGAAAGGGACGGGTCTACCATAGTGTTAGATAGGCAACATGGATACATTGCATTTTATTCTCTTAAATTACTTACCATTGAAATTCATGGATCATGTTACTATTTTGGTAGTGATACAGGGGAATGAAACTCCCGACCTACTATGTCTGCGAGTTTGTGTTCTCTAAAATCGAAGAATGAATTTTAGGAACAACAGAGGTTAAGAATAGAATATATGTATTGAGAGAAAGAAAGCTTCTATCTGAGAAAGAGACAGAAGGGGTCCCAAGTGGGTTGCCAAAGACTCTTTTCCAGGGTCTTTTATAGAGCAAAATCATGGAGAGAGAGGGGTTCAAGGTGGGGGAAGACTGGGAACTCACAAAGCAGATGGGTATAAGGTGGGACATAACTATAGTTAGCCAATAAGATCAATAGTTCAGGAAAAATTGATTATATTAGGGACAAATGGGAAAGCAAGTCACATAGGAAGCGGGCATTCTTAGAGCTGTTACTCTTTCCTAGGGGATGGGATGGCGACTCTAGGCTTCCTCAGGGTGATAGGGAACTAATTAGAATATCAGTCTTTTAGGATGTGGATGCATTTGTTTGATCCTTTGTTTTGAGGCCTGTCCCACAGCAGGAGGTGTCTGTCTTCCCTACAGTTGCAAACTATCTGAGATTCTGCACTGGCTCCATTGAGGATCTAGACCTTTCTCACTGCCTGTAATATTTCTGACTAACTCAGCTGCCTGCAACAGTAGTGTGTTACCTTGTAAGTGTGCCCCTGAAGGACTCGATCAATCATTAACTATACAGTACTTATATGTGACTCTTATCTATTCCTGGTTTTGTGATCTGAGGCAAATTACTTAATCTCACCTAGTTTATCTGATATTGGTGTAATTTAGTAATTTAATGGACTCTGAAGTTAGTTTGTGAGGATTTGAATCCTAGGTCAGTTACTTAAAAGCCATGTAATTCTGAGCAGTTTACCAGCTTTTCTGCTTTCTCTTTCTCATCTACAAATAAGGAGCAATATTGCTTATCTATAAAGTTTTGAGTAAACCTGACACATGGAAAGCACTCAATAAATGTTTCCTATTCTTATCTTCTAGAAAATGAGGGAAAAGATACATAATAGGGTTTTTTTTTGCATGGGGGTGGGGTACTGGGTATGGAACTAACAACCTTGCGCTTGCTGGGCAGGTGCTTGTGCCTCTGAGCTAAATCCCTGGCCATAATAGGGTTTTTGTATGACCTGAATGAATAAAATAAGCAAAACACTTTGCACAGGGACCTACTATATGCTTAGTAAATTATGTGTATGTAATGAGGTTAATAGTAATTATGAAGCAGATATATCTGTGAAATGAGCATAGATTTATGATTTGTAACAAAAAAAACTGCACTGTGAAATCTTTGAATTGCTGATTGATAGAGGTACACAGGATGTGTTCAGCATTCTTTTAGGTAACTTGTACAGAATAAATCCACTTTTCACTACTAGATGATGCAAAGATGTGGAATATCAAGAGTCCTATTCAGTCAGACTTCAGAATTAAAAGCTTAGTGTACTTGTTAACCATATACTTTTGGGTTAACTGTTCTCCACAGATGGTCAAGAAAGTAAAAGCACTTACTGAGGAAAGCTGCTTGCTTATCTTAGGTGTGTTCAGTTATGGATATAACGTAAAACTGTAAAATCATTCTGAGCTTCAGTGGTGGTTTTTAGAAACTGTGAAAATAGGTAGGAAGAAAGGATGCAGGCTTGCCTAAAATTCCTTTCCTCTATAGTAATATTGTCATGGCAAGCAGAAACACTTTAATGACACCCAGCATTTGGAAGCAGATTCATTTTATGTAGTCGGGCACTGGTTGGAATCATTCCAAAAGTATCAGGTCCTCATCTCTGGTGGTCTAGGGATTTTATGGGATAAGTAAGCAGGAGGTACAAACGCTGAATGGCTTGTCAATTGGGGATTGGTTCTTATAATATGTATTATAGTGACCAGCTAGCTATGGGTTGCAGTGACTGTCAGCCTGCCAAGAGGTGAGGGGAGGGAGATTTTCAAGGGTGAGGTCCCAAGGTTAAAGAATACATGTTTGCAAGACATCAGCAACAACAGCACGGAGCATAGTAAAGTGCAAGAGCTAGAGCCAGAGCTGCCTTTGTCTTTTTTGTGTAATTCCATATACAGATTGTTATCTTATGTTTACATTCTTACATAGTGGTGTAACCAGTACATGTGCTCTGTCATGGTTATATAACTAGCCCACTGTGTGCCTGCACTAGACAAGTGGAGTCACATCTTCAAGTGTGCTTAGAAAGGCCCAGAGCTTTAAAGCAGACTGAGTGGTTCTCCACAGTGACTAGCCATTTTTAAGGAACAAAAGTAACAGGAACCATACCCTAAACTATTACTTGGGCGACTAACAAACTGAAGTAGTCTGGCTATGGGGGTGGGTGCATCTTCTACTGCAATACAGTCCTAATTTTTCTCTTCCGTTCCCTTCCCTCCCATCCCCATACCTCCCCATCCCACTCCATCCCCATCCCCATCCCCATCCCCATCCCCATCCCCATCCCTGCCAGAATCTGGGAGTCTGAAGTGAATGTCCAGTCCAAGGCTGAAAGCCTGGGGAGGGGCATGCTGCTGCTGGTAGCAGTCCAAGGGACCAAGGAGGATTGCAAGTTTAAGGAGAGTCTGAGCAAGTTAGTGTGACTCTGTTCAAAATGCATTTTTTTTAAATGGTAGAGAGCTTGCCTAGCATCTGTGAGCCTTTGGGTTTAGTACCCAGCATCCCAAAACCAAAACAGTGAAAAAAAAAAGAGTATTCTGGTTTTCAACCATAAGTCATAGAAACATTGTATTGTTGCATATTCTTATGTTAAAAATATATTAGGGTTATTTTAAGCTTTCATATCTTAATAATAACAATAAAGGTTCTTAATAACAACAAAGAATAGATCCCATTGATTCTGGGTCTGCCATTTACTGGCTTTATAAACTTGCAGAAGCTATTTTATCTCTGCATGTCTTCATTCTTAATTTCCTTCACTGAAAAATGGGAATATAAACACCTACTTTGTAAGGGTGTTGAGAGTGTTAAATAGTGTGATTGTGTAAAGCATGAGAAAAGTTCTTTGCATTCAGAAAACATGAATGTAGACATTATCATTATTATACTTCATAGTGATAGGTCAACAAGATACCATTTGAATCTCATTCTTAGAAACAGTTCTCTAGGAAAGTTGTGAATTTTTATCCATTATTTATATTATGTCTTGGGTTTTTAAAATAATAAATTCATCTTTGCATATTAACAAATGTAGGGTTTAAGGACCTTACAGTTTACTGAGTTGACTTGAAAAAGTCTTTGAAATTATATTTAGACTTAATTTATTTCTAAGCATCTGCTTTTGATATTTTTTGCACAGAAATAAATGAGTGAATACAGAACATATAAAAGTGACTTTGAGTCTGACTAAATTTTAATTATTTTAAGGTCTGATTTTTTATTTTGCCTATGATTTTGACTATTGGCATTATTGGTAGATAAATGTATTTGCATGCATATATTCATATAGTATCTCACTTAGTAAATATTAATAAAGGAGTTATGGTATTTAGGTGCTGTGCTCTCAACTTCTTTTCTGCTGATATATACCTTTTGGTACCACATAGGAAACGAACCAATAAGTATAATAAAGAATAATGGGAAAGGATGATGTTATGGATTAAAAACTAGTGGTTTGGTCTAGGTGACCTCCCAAGCCTCATGGAGTCATGGAGGCGGCTGAATCTAACATTTGTGATGGGTTCATTGTCTAGTGCTGGGATTGATGTGATTGCTGCACCTGCCCAGGAGTAGAGCCAGCATACAATATAAGGGAGGGAAGAAGGCCTGTTTTTCCCCCTTTTTGCCGTTTGCTCCTACTGCTTGTGGGTGCCATGAACAGTTGCCCTTCAGCCATGCCACCCTGCCTTGGAGCCAGCTGAGTATGGACTGAAATCTCTAAAAACGGTACCATAAATAAACCTTTCCTTGCTTCATTTTGGGCATCAGCTATTTTGTTTGAACAGATGAGAGAAAAGTAACCATGACACCAGCTGAAGTGAATCAGCGTGGTGCTGAGTGTAGATGGCCCACCTGAGGAAAGTTGCCAAAATAAAAAAAGAGATGTGGAGAGAAAGAGTATTAGTGTTGTGGGTTTTCCTAAGTGTTGCTGTTGTTTGGAGCCATTGGTTCTTCTGGAGGAGCTTGTCATGGCTAGCTTCCCTGATATGAATTTGGCTATTATCATTGGAGGAGCTCAAGAGCTTGTTGCTGGGAATGGCTATGGTTCATTTTGGAGCAGCTCAGGTTTTTACTTAAAGCATCACTTCCTGGTTCCAGAGGGAGGATGTTTGCTGTATAATTTCTAGAAGAAGTTTGTCACACTGGGCTTCCTGATAGGAGCTCAGTTGTTCCCACTGTCAGAGGAACAACTGAGCTTACAAGAGTTCATGACTTTGTTGTCCCTGAGGATGGCTGTGGTACTTTTCAGGGGAGCCCTGGTCTTTATTTTGAGGGTCACTTCTTGGCATCAGTGTAGAACCCTCAACGTCCTGGCACAAATTCATCCTGCTGGCATAGCTTCCACTGCTGACCACGGAGCCTTCCTGGTGCAGATTCATAAAACAGACTTGCATGAATCCTTGTTATGGACTCTAGGCCTCTAGTTAGACTGATGGGAGGCATTGTCATGGGCTCTAGGTTTTCAGCTGGATCCATGCAGAACATTGCTGTGGGATCCAGGCCCTTGGCTGGATTTTCTAGGTCTTTAGTGTTGTGGATAGAGTTCCTGCACTTCCTTGTATTTAATTCTGGATGACTATCATAAAATAATATTATAAATTCTGTGTCTTATATGTAACTGTTCTCCTTGCAACCCCTGTCTGCAACGTGAGTACTGTTAAAAAAAAAAAAAGTTGAGGTTTTTTGGCATTATTATAGGCTGTAGTAGTCACTTACTCTTGCTTTCTGTGTCTTACTTTTATTCTGGAGTCTACCCTCAGGGGTAAACCTTGATTTAGTCTAGGGTAGAAATGAATCCTATTCCATTGCCTATGACTGATTTTGTAAGAACTCAATCTTGACTTACTACAGAGCTTCTAGGGAGATGTCTGTCAATAGTTTCCTCTTTTGTAAAATGAGGCAGACTGGAAGAGATTATCATTTTTGTTTTGCACATAATTGCATGTGGCTAGAATGAGATAGTTGTTTTGCCACTTGGAAGAAAGCTAATCTGAGGACAAAAACTGAACTGAAACTTAAAATGGATCTTTAAAATCTAGGATTAAAAAAAATGATAAAACTGTTTTCCCAGATTTTCTCATGTTGAGAGTATAAACCTCTACCCCAAAGCCCTGGCCCAAGGAGGATTTGGTGGTACATAAGAATTCTCTGGGCCAGTGGTTCGCTAAATATATGCATGGATATTTCCTGGCTTTTCATCTCTTGCTTTAAACAGAAGTGCTTGTGTGTGTTGGAAAGGGCCAAACTACTTGCCCTTCCAATTTGACCAAATTGTAAATAAACTAATTTTTCCCTTATATGTGCTTCTCTTTTACCTAGTTGAAGGTAGGTAAATGGACCTAGAAACCCAGAAAGCCAGGATATATTCAGGCCTGACTGAGCCCTGTAGGTAACAATTTTGATTGTGAATATATTAATAACACTGATTTTTAATAATACAAATTTATTCAGGGCTAAATGTACAGATGGCAAAACTAAATTTCTAAACCCATTTGAATATTTTAGGTTAATTGCATAAGTAAATGCAACATGTAACTGTTAAGATGAATGAGATGCTCCTCATTGAGTCCTCACAAATCTAACTATGTATTTCTACTTCATTACTAGGAAGATTAAATTCTTCTTCTTCTTCCTTCTTCTTCTTTCTTCTTCTTCTGTACAGGGGATCAAACTCATGACCTTGAGCTTGCCAAGCAGGGGCTTAAGTCACTGAGCTAAATCCCCAGCCCCGGAAGATTAACTTCTAAAATGTTGGCTAGTTTCAGTGAATTAATGGAATATTTTGCACCCATGTATTCAGGATGCCTGGCATTTTAAATTAATATGTCCATTATTGGGAACCTACTGATAAGAAATGTGAAAGTGTGATAGATGACTGTGTTAAGTCAGGACTGAAAATAGAATTTTGCAAACTTAGTAGAGGCTATATGAAAAAATTTCTCTTCCCTTTTATTTTTCCCTTTTATATCTCCCACATTTAGTTGGTTTATAATCAAGTGCTTTCACATAGTAAAAGTTGGCTTCAACTAGCAATAAAGGTCATTTTAATTTATGATACTATTTTTACTTGCATTTTCCTACTGATATAGGAGAAAACATAATTCCCAATTTGCTAGAGACAACCCACAGAATTGGGAAAAAATTTTACCAGCTACTCCTCAGATAAAATACTAACATTTACAAAATATAAGAAGCTCCAAATTAAAGGGGGATGGAAAAGGAAAAAAAAAATGATGAGAAAAGAAGAAAAAAATGAAAATGAAGCTTTTAGAAATAAGAAGAGAAGAGAGGTTGAACTGAGGGTAGGAGAAAAGGGAAAGAATCCAATTCATACCACATACAGTTAAAAATTCCCTATAATGAATGTGATAATTGTGTATAACTAAAATATGACAATAAAGTTAATAAAAATTTTTAAAAATGCTTGAAAACAACCCCCCAAAAATAAGATTCTGCTTAAAATTTAAACATGTAATCAAAAAATGATCATCTAAATGAATAGGCATTTCTCAAATGAAGAGGTATAAACAGCAAACGAATATATGAGAAAATATTCCACATCAGTGGTCGTTCAACAGATAGAAATTAAAACAACACTGAGGTTTCATCTCACTCTAGAAAGAATGGCTATCATCAAGAAACCAACCAATAACAAATGCTGGAAAGGCTAGGAGGGGAAAAAGGAACCCTTCTTTATTGCTGGTGGGAATGTAAACTGGTACCGCCATTATGGAAAAACAGTATGATAATTCCTCAAAACACTTAAAACTAAAGGTTCCATTTGACCTGACTGTTCCCCTTCTAGGTATCTTCTTGAAAGAATTAAAAGCATCATACCACAGTGATGTGTATATATACCTATGTTTATAGCAGCCCTATTTATAATAGCTAAATCTTGTCTCTTCACTCTGTTGCTATAAAGGGAAGTTTTTCAATTTGATGTGATCTCAGTTGATTCTTTGTGATACTTTCTTCGTGATTAGGGTTTTATTAATGAAGTTTTTGCCTACAGCCATGTCTTCAAAAGTTTAACCTATTCTGTTTTATAGAAGATTAAGTGTTTCTGTTTTTGTATTTAGATCTTTGATACATTTCAGTAGCAGTTTAGTGGATGGTGAGAGTTATGTTTCTAGGTTTAATCTTTGGCATGTGGAAAGAAGCTATCTTTTTTCCGATGTAAGTGTTTGGTCCATTTGTCAAAGATAAAGTAGCTGGCTGTGTTTGGAGTTGTTTCTGCATCTTCTGTTCTGTTCCATTGATCCTTGTTTCTGTTTTATTTGTTTTGTTGTCTTGTTTATTTTTTTAACCAGTATCGTTTTATTTTTATCATGGTAGCTTTGTAGTATAACTTCAAATTGGGTATTGTAGTGCTTCCTGCCTTGCTTTTGTTGCCCAGAATTGTTTTTGCGGCTCTAGGTCTATTGTAGTTCCATACGAATTTTAGGATTTTTTTTTTCTCTAATTCTGTGAGGTTCATTATTGGTATTTTGATCAGGATTACATTAAATTTGTTTAACAATTTTGGAAAGTGTGGTCATTTCCACTATATTGGTTCTGCCCATCCCAGAACAGGGATGTCTTTCCATTTTCTGATACCCTCTTTAAACTCCTTTTTCAGAGTATTGTAGTTCTCAAGGTGAAGGTCT